>CAWVNZ010000843.1:0-93260 GCA_963930735.1 Dioctria linearis
GACACTAAACAATTATTTTTTGCAAAATTTACTATAGAAAAGGCAAACCCTGGCGTAGTTAAAATTTGAGACAGTAAAAAATGAATTTTTGAATAATTTACTATAGAAAAGGCAATCCCTGGCGTAATAAAAATTTGAGACAGTAAAATATGAATTTTTGAATAATTTACTATAGAAAAGGCAATCCCTGGCGTAATTAAAATTTGCGACAGAAAAAAATAAATTTTTGAATAATTTACTATAGAAAAGGCAATCCCTGGCGTAATTAAAATTTGTGACAGAAAAAATTATTTTTTGAATAATTTACTATAGAAAAGGCAATCCCTGGCGTAATTAAAATTTGAGACAGTAAAAAATGAATTTTTGAATAATTTACTATAGAAAAGGCAATCCCTGGCGTAATTAAAATTTGCGACAGTAAAAAATTATTTTTTGCAAAATTTAGTATAGAAAAGGCAATCCCTGGCGTAATTAAAATTTGCGACAGTAAAAAATTATTTTTTGAATAATTTACTATAGAAAAGGCAAACCCTGGCGTAATTAAAATTTGAGACAGTAAAAAATTATTTTTTGAATTATTTACTATAGAAAAGGCAATCCCTGGCGTAACTAAAATTTGAGACAGTAAAAAATTATTTTTTGAATAATTTACTATACAAAAGGCAATCCCTGGCGTAATTATAATTTGCGACAGTAAAAAATGAATTTTTGAATAATTTACTATAGAAAAGGGCAATCCCTGGCGTAGTTAAAATTTGCAACAGTAAAAAATTATTTTTTGCAAAATTTACTATAGAAAAGGCAATCCCTGGCGTAATTAAAATTTGAGACAGTAAAAAATGAATTTTTGAATAATTTACTATAGAAAAGGCAATCCCTGGCTTAATTAAAATTTGCGACACTAAACAATTATTTTTTGAATAATTTACTATAGAAAAGGCAATCCCTGGGGTATTTAAAATTTGCGACAGTAAAAAATTATTTTTTGAATTATTTACTATAGAAAAGGCAATCCCTGGCGTATTTAAAATTTGCAACAGTAAAAAATTATTTTTTGCAAAATTTACTATAGAAAAGGCAATCCCTGGCGTAATTAAAATTTGAGACAGTAAAAAATGAATTTTTGAATAATTTACTATACAAAAGGCAATCCCTGGCGTATTTTAAAATTTGCAACAGTAAAAAATTATTTTTTGCAAAATTTACTATAGAAAAGGCAATCCCTGGCGTAATTAAAATTTGAGACAGTAAAAAAATGAATTTTTGAATAATTTACTATAGAAAAGGCAATCCCTGGCGTAATTAAAACTTGCGACAGTATAAAATTATTTTTTGAATAATTTACTATAGAAAAGGCAATCCCTGGCGTAATTAAAATTTGAGACAGTAAAAAATGAATTTTTGAATAATTTACTATAGAAAAGGCAATCCCTGGCGTAGTTAAAATTTGAGACAGTAAAAAATGAATTTTTGAATAATTTACTATAGAAAAGGCAATCCCTGGCGTAATTAAAATTTGCGACAGTATAAAATTATTTTTTGAATAATTTACTATAGAAAAGGCAATCCCTGGCGTAATTAAAATTTGCGACACTAAAAAATTATTTTTTGAATAATTTTCTAAAGAAAAGGCAATCCCTGGCGTAATTAAAATTTGCGACACTAAACAATTATTTTTTGAATAATTTACTATAGAAAAGGCAATCCCTGGCGTAATTAAAATTTGAGACAGTAAAAAATGAATTTTTGAATAATTTACTATAGAAAAGGCAATCCCTGGCGTAATTAAAATTTTGCGACAGTAAAAAATTAGTTTTTGCAAAATTTACTATAGAAAAGGCAATCCCTGGCGTAATTAAAATTTGCGACACTAAACAATTATTTTTTGAATAATTTACTATAGAAAAGGCAATCCCTGGCGTAATTAAAATTTGAGACAGTATAAAATTATTTTTTGAATAATTTACTATAGAAAAGGCAATCCCTGGCGTAATTGAAATTTGCGACAGTAAAAAATTATTTTTTGAATAATTTACTATAGAAAAGGCAATCCCTGGCGTAATTAAAATTTGCGACACTAAACAATTATTTTTTGAATAATTTACTATAGAAAAGGCAATCCCTGGCGTAATTAAAATTTACGACAGTAAAATATGAATTTTTGAATAATTTACTATACAAAAGGCAATCCCTGGCGTATTTAAAATTTGCAACAGTAAAAAATTATTTTTTGCAAAATTTACTATAGAAAAGGCAATCCCTGGCGTAATTAAAATTTGAGACAGTAAAAAATGAATTTTTGAATAATTTACTATAGAAAAGGCAATCCCTGGCGTAATTGAAATTTGCGACAGTAAAAATTATTTTTTGAATAATTTACTATACAAAAGGCAATCCCTGGCGTATTTAAAATTTGCAACAGTAAAAAATTATTTTTTGCAACATTTACTATAGAAAAGGCAATCCCTGGCGTAATTAAAATTTGCGACAGTAAGAAATTAGGTTTTGCAAAATTTACTATAGAAAAGGCAATCCCTGGCGTAATTAAAATTTGCGACACTAAACAATTAGTTTTGAATAATTTACTATAGAAAAGGCAATCCCTGGCGTAATTAAAATTGCGACAGTATAAATTTATTTTTTGAATAATTTAATATAGAAAAGGCAATCCCTGGCGTAATTAAAATTTGCGACAGTAAACAATTATTTTTTGCAAAATTTACTATACAAAAGGCAATCCCTGGCGTATTTAAAATTTGCAAAAGTAAAAAATTATTTTTTGCAAAATTTACTATAGAAAAGGCAATCCCTGGCGTAATTAAAATTTGCGACACTAAACAATTATTTTTTGAATAATTGAAAAAATGAATTTTTGAATAATTTACTATAGAAAAGGCAATCCCTGGCGTAATTAAAATTTGCGACAGTAAAAAATTATTTTTTGAATAATTTACTATAGAAAAGGCAATCCCTGGCGTAATTAAAATTTGAGACACTAAACAATATTTTTTTGAATAATTTACTATAGAAAAGGCAATCCCTGGCGTAATTAAAATTTGAGACAGTAAAAAATGAATTTTTGAATAATTTACTATACAAAAAGGCAATCCCTGGCGTAATTAAAATTTGCGACAGTAAAAAATTAGTTTTTGCAAAATTTACTATAGAAAAGGCAATCCCTGGCGTAATTAACATTTGCGACAGTAAAAAATAATTTTTTGAATAATTTACTATAGAAAAGGCAATCCCTGGCGCAATTATAATTTGCGACAGTAAAAAATTATTTTTTGAATAATTTACTATAGAAAAGGCAATCCCTGGCGTAATTAAAATTTGAGACACTAAACAATTATTTTTTGCAAAATTTACTATAGAAAAGGCAATCCCTGGCGTAATTAAAATTTGAGACAGTAAAAAATGAATTTTTGAATAATTTACTATAGAAAAGGCAATCCCTGGCGTAATTAAAATTTGAGACAGTAAAAAATGAATTTTTGAATAATTTACTATAGAAAAGGTAATCCCTGGCGTAATTAAAATTTGCGACAGTATAAAATTATTTTTTGAATAATTTACTATAGAAAAGGCAATCCCTGGCGTAATTAAAATTTGCGACACTAAACAATTATTTCTTGAATAATTTACTATAGAAAAGGCAATCCCTGGCGTAATTAAAATTTGCGACACTAAACAATTATTTTTTGAATAATTTACTATAGAAAAGGCAATCCCTGGCGTAATTAAAATTTGAGACAGTAAAAAATGAATTTTGAATAATTTACTATAGAAAAGGCAATCCCTGGCGTAATTAAAATTTGCGACAGTAAAAAAATTAGTTTTTGCAAAATTTACTATAGAAAAGGCAATCCCTGGCGTAATTAAAATTTGCGACACTAAACAATTATTTTTTGAATAATTTACTATAGAAAAGGCAATCCCTGGCGTAATTAAAATTTGAGACAGTAAAATATGAATTTTTGAATAATTTACTATAGAAAAGGCAATCCCTGGCGTAATTAAAATTTGCGACACTAAACAATTAATTTTTGAATAATTTACTATAGAAAAGGCAATCCCTGGCGTAATTAAAATTTGAGACAGTAAAAAATTATTTTTTGAATAATTTACTATAGAAAAGGCAATCTTTGGTGTAATTAAAATTTGCGACAGTATAAAATTATTTTTTGAATAATTTACTATAGAAAAGGCAATCCCTGGCGTAATTAAAATTTGCGACAGTAAAAAATTAGTTTTTGCAAAATTTACTATAGAAAAGGCAATCCCTGGCGTAATTAAAATTTGCGACACTAAACAATTATTTTTGCCAAATTTACTATAGAAAAGGCAATCCCTGGCGTAATTAAAATTTGAGACAGTAAAAAATGAATTTTTGAATAATTTACTATAGAAAAGGCAATCCCTGGCGTAATTAAAATTTGCGACACTAAACAATTATTTTTTGCAAAATTTACTATAGAAAAGGCAATCCCTGGCGTAATTAAAATTTGCGACAGTAAAAAATTATTTTTTGAATAATTTACTATAGAAAAGGCAATCCATGGCGTAATTAAAATTTGCGACAGTATAAAATTATTTTTTGAATAATTTACTATAGAAAAGGCAATCCCTGGCGTAATTAAAATTTGAGACAGTAAAAAATTATTTTTTGAATAATTTACTATAGAAGAGGCAATCCCTGGCGTAATTAAAATTTGAGACAGTTAAAAATGAATTTTTGAATAATTTACTATAGAAAAGGCAATCCCTGGCGTAATTAAAATTTGCGACAGTAAAAAATTATTTTTTGAATAATTTACTATAGAAAAGGCAATCCCTGGCGTAATTAAAATTTGAGACACTAAACAATATTTTTTTGAATAATTTACTATAGAAAAGGCAATCCCTGGCGTAATTAAAATTTGAGACAGTAAAAAATGAGTTTTTGAATAATTTACTATACAAAAGGCAATCCCTGGCGTAATTAAAATTTGCGACAGTAAAAAATTAGTTTTTGCAAAATTTACTATAGAAAAGGCAATCCCTGGCGTAATTAAAATTTGCGACAGTAAAAAATTATTTTTTGAATAATTTACTATAGAAAAGGCAATCCCTGGCGTAATTATAATTTGCGACAGTAAAAAATTATTTTTGAATAATTTACTATAGAAAAGGCAATCCCTGGCGTAATTAAAATTTGAGACACTAAACAATTATTTTTTGCAAAATTTACTATAGAAAAGGCAATCCCTGGCATAATTAAAATTTGAGACAGTAAAAAAATGAATTTTTGAATAATTTACTATAGAAAAGGCAATCCCTGGCGTAATTAAAATTTGCGACAGTATAAAATTATTTTTTGAATAATTTACTATAGAAAAGGCAATTCCTGGCGTAATTAAAATTTGAGACAGTAAAAAATGAATTTTTGAATAATTTACTATATAAAAGGCAATCCCTGGCGTAATTAAAATTTGCGACACTAAACAATTATTTTTTGCAAAATTTACTACAGAAAAGGCAATCCCTGGCGTAATTAAAATTTGAGACAGTAAAAAATGAATTTTTGAATAATTTACTATAGAAAAGGCAATCCCTGGCGTAATTAAAATTTGAGACAGTAAAAAATGAATTTTTGAATAATTTACTATAGAAAAGGCAATCCCTGGCGTAATTAAAATTTGCGACAGTATAAAATTATTTTTTGAATAATTTACTATAGAAAAGGCAATCCCTGGCGTAATTAAAATTTGCGACACTAAACAATTATTTTTTGAATAATTTACTATAGAAAAGGCAATCCCTGGCGTAATTAAAATTTGCGACAGTAAAAAAATTAGTTTTTGCAAAATTTACTATAGAAAAGGCAATCCCTGGCGTAATTAAAATTTGCGACAGTAAAAAATTATTTTTTGAATAATTTACTATAGAAAAGGCAATCCCTGGCGTAATTATAATTTGCGACAGTAAAAAATTATTTTTTGAATAATTTACTATAGAAAAGGCAATCCCTGGCGTAATTAAAATTTGAGACACTAAACAATTATTTTTTGCAAAATTTACTATAGAAAAGGCAATCCCTGGCATAATTAAAATTTGAGACAGTAAAAAATGAATTTTTGAATAATTTACTATAGAAAAGGCAATCCCTGGCGTAATTAAAATTTGCGACAGTATAAAATTATTTTTTGAATAATTTACTATAGAAAAGGCAATTCCTGGCGTAATTAAAATTTGAGACAGTAAAAAATGAATTTTTGAATAATTTACTATATAAAAGGCAATCCCTGGCGTAATTAAAATTTGCGACACTAAACAATTATTTTTTGCAAAATTTACTACAGAAAAGGCAATCCCTGGCGTAATTAAAATTTGAGACAGTTAAAAATGAATTTTTGAATAATTTACTATAGAAAAGGCAATCCCTGGCGTAATTAAAATTTGAGACAGTAAAAAATGAATTTTTGAATAATTTACTACAGAAAAGGCAATCCCTGGCGTAATTAAAATTTGCGACAGTATAAAATTATTTTTTGAATAATTTACTATAGAAAAGGCAATCCCTGGCGTAATTAAAATTTGCGACACTAAACAATTATTTTTTGAATAATTTACTATAGAAAAGGCAATCCCTGGCGTAATTAAAATTTGCGACAGTATCAAATTAAAATTTGCGACAGTAAAAAATTAGTTTTTGCAAAATTTACTATAGAAAAGGCAATCCCTGGCGTAATTAAAATTTGCGACACTAAACAATTATTTTTTGAATAATTTACTATAGAAAAGGCAATCCCTGGCGTAATTAAAATTTGAGACAGTAAAAAATGAATTTTTGAATAATTTACTATAGAAAAGGCAATCCGTGGCGTAATTAAAATTTGCGACACTAAACAATTAATTTTTGAATAATTTACTATAGAAAAGGCAATCCCTGGCGTAATTAAAATTTGCACAGTAAAAAATTAGTTTTTGCAAAATTTACTATAGAAAAGGCAATCCCTGGTGTAATTAAAATTTGCGACACTAAACAATTATTTTTTGAATAATTGAAAAAATGAATTTTTGAATAATTTACTATAGAAAAGGCAATCCCCTGGCGTAATTAAAATTTGCGACAGTAAAAAATTATTTTTTGAATAATTTACTATAGAAAAGGCAATCCCTGGCGTAATTAAAATTTGAGACACTAAACAATATTTTTTTGAATAATTTACTATAGAAAAGGCAATCCCTGGCGTAATTAAAATTTGAGACAGTAAAAAATGAATTTTTGAATAATTTACTATACAAAAGGCAATCCCTGGCGTAATTAAAATTTGCGACAGTAAAAAATTAGTTTTTGCAAAATTTACTATAGAAAAGGCAATCCCTGGCGTAATTAACATTTGCGACAGTAAAAAATAATTTTTTGAATAATTTACTATAGAAAAGGCAATCCCTGGCGTAATTATAATTTGCGACAGTAAAAAATTATTTTTTGAATAATTTACTATAGAAAAGGCAATCCCTGCGTAATTAAAATATGAGACACTAAACAATTATTTTTTGCAAAATTTACTATAGAAAAGGCAATCCCTGGCGTAATTAAAATTTGAGACAGTAAAAAATGAATTTTTGAATAATTTACTATAGAAAAGGCAATCCCTGGCGTAATTAAAATTTGAGACAGTAAAAAATGAATTTTTGAATAATTTACTATAGAAAAGGTAATCCCTGGCGTAATTAAAATTTGCGACAGTATAAAATTATTTTTTGAATAATTTACTATAGAAAAGGCAATCCCTGGCGTAATTAAAATTTGCGACACTAAACAATTATTTCTTGAATAATTTACTATAGAAAAGGCAATCCCTGGCGTAATTAAAATTTGCGACACTAAACAATTATTTTTTGAATAATTTACTATAGAAAAGGCAATCCCTGGCGTAATTAAAATTTGAGACAGTAAAAAATGAATTTTTGAATAATTTACTATAGAAAAGGCAATCCTGGCGTAATTAAAATTTGCGACAGTAAAAAATTAGTTTTTGCAAAATTTACTATAGAAAAGGCAATCCCTGGCGTAATTAAAATTTGCGACACTAAACAATTATTTTTTGAATAATTTACTATAGAAAAGGCAATCCCTGGCGTAATTAAAATTTGAGACAGTAAAATATGAATTTTTGAATAATTTACTATAGAAAAGGCAATCCCTGGCGTAATTAAAATTTGAGGACACTAAACAATATTTTTTTGAATAATTTACTATAGAAAAGGCAATCCCTGGCGTAATTAAAATTTGAGACAGTAAAAAATGAGTTTTTGAATAATTTACTATAGAAAAGGCAATCCCTGGCGTAATTAAAATTTGAGACAGTAAAAAATGAATTTTTTGAATAATTTACTATAGAAAAGGTAATCCCTGGCGTAATTAAAATTTGCGACAGTATAAAATTATTTTTTGAATAATTTACTATAGAAAAGGCAATCCCTGGCGTAATTAAAATTTGCGACACTAAACAATTATTTCTTGAATAATTTACTATAGAAAAGGCAATCCCTGGCGTAATTAAAATTTGCGACACTAAACAATTATTTTTTGAATAATTTACTATAGAAAAGGCAATCCCTGGCGTAATTAAAATTTGAGACAGTAAAAAATGAATTTTTGAATAATTTACTATAGAAAAGGCAATCCCTGGCGTAATTAAAATTTGCGACAGTAAAAAATTAGTTTTTGCAAAATTTACTATAGAAAAGGCAATCCCTGGCGTAATTAAAATTTGCGACACTAAACAATTATTTTTTGAATAATTTACTATAGAAAAGGCAATCCCTGGCGTAATTAAAATTTGAGACAGTAAAATATGAATTTTTGAATAATTTACTATAGAAAAGGCAATCCCTGGCGTAATTAAAATTTGCGACACTAAACAATTAATTTTTGAATAATTTACTATAGAAAAGGCAATCCCTGGCGTAATTAAAATTTGAGACAGTAAAAAATTATTTTTGTATAATTTACTATAGAAAAGGCAATCTTTGGTGTAATTAAAATTTGCGACAGTATAAAATTATTTTTTGAATAATTTACTATAGAAAAGGCAATCCCTGGCGTAATTAAAATTTGCGACAGTAAAAAATTAGTTTTTGCAAAATTTACTATAGAAAAGGCAATCCCTGGCGTAATTAAAATTTGCGACACTAAACAATTATTTTTTTGCCAAATTTACTATAGAAAAGGCAATCCCTGGCGTAATTAAAATTTGAGACAGTAAAAAATGAATTTTTGAATAATTTACTATAGAAAAGGCAATCCCTGGCGTAATTAAAATTTGCGACACTAAACAATTATTTTTTGCAAAATTTACTATAGAAAAGGCAATCCCTGGCGTAATTAAAATTTGCGACAGTAAAAAATTATTTTTTGAATAATTTACTATAGAAAAGGCAATCCATGGCGTAATTAAAATTTGCGACAGTATAAAATTATTTTTTGAATAATTTACTATAGAAAAGGCAATCCCTGGCGTAATTAAAATTTGAGACAGTAAAAAATTATTTTTTGAATAATTTACTATAGAAGAGGCAATCCCTGGCGTAATTAAAATTTGAGACAGTAAAAAATGAATTTTTGAATAATTTACTATAGAAAAGGCAATCCCTGGCGTAATTAAAATTTGCGACAGTAAAAAATTATTTTTTGAATAATTTACTATAGAAAAGGCAATCCCTGGCGTAATTAAAATTTGAGACACTAAACAATATTTTTTTGAATAATTTACTATAGAAAAGGCAATCCCTGGCGTAATTAAAATTTGAGACAGTAAAAAATGAGTTTTTGAATAATTTACTATACAAAAGGCAATCCCTGGCGTAATTAAAATTTGCGACAGTAAAAAATTAGTTTTTGCAAAATTTACTATAGTAAAAGCAATCCCTGGCGTAATTAAAATTTGCGACAGTAAAAAATTATTTTTTGAATAATTTACTATAGAAAAGGCAATCCCTGGCGTAATTATAATTTGCGACAGTAAAAAATTATTTTTTGAATAATTTACTATAGAAAAGGCAATCCCTGGCGTAATTAAAATTTGAGACACTAAACAATTATTTTTTGCAAAATTTACTATAGAAAAGGCAATCCCTGGCATAATTAAAATTTGAGACAGTAAAAAATGAATTTTTGAATAATTTACTATAGAAAAGGCAATCCCTGGCGTAATTAAAATTTGCGACAGTATAAAATTATTTTTTGAATAATTTACTATAGAAAAGGCAATTCCTGGCGTAATTAAAATTTGAGACAGTAAAAAATGATTTTTTGAATAATTTACTATATAAAAGGCAATCCCTGGCGTAATTAAAATTTGCGACACTAAACAATTATTTTTTGCAAAATTTACTACAGAAAAGGCAATCCCTGGCGTAATTAAAATTTGAGACAGTAAAAAATGAATTTTTGAATAATTTACTATAGAAAAGGCAATCCCTGGCGTAATTAAAATTTGAGACAGTAAAAAATGAATTTTTGAATAATTTACTATAGAAAAGGCAATCCCTGGCGTAATTAAAATTTGCGACAGTATAAAATTATTTTTTGAATAATTTACTATAGAAAAGGCAATCCCTGGCGTAATTAAAATTTGCGACACTAAACAATTATTTTTTGAATAATTTACTATAGAAAAGGCAATCCCTGGCGTAATTAAAATTTGCGACACTAAACAATTATTTTTTGAATAATTTACTATAGAAAAGGCAATCCCTGGCGTAATTAAAATTTGAGACAGTAAAAAATGAATTTTTGAATAATTTACTATAGAAAAGGCAATCCCTGGCGTAATTAAAATTTGCGACAGTAAAAAATTAGTTTTTGCAAAATTTACTATAGAAAAGGCAATCCCTGGCGTAATTAAAATTTGCGACACTAAACAATTATTTTTTGAATAATTTACTATAGAAAAGGCAATCCCTGGCGTAATTAAAATTTGAGACAGTAAAAAATGAATTTTTGAATAATTTACTATAGAAAAGGCAATCCGTGGCGTAATTAAAATTTGCGACACTAAACAATTAATTTTTGAATAATTTACTAAAGAAAAGGCAATCCCTGGCGTAATTAAAATTTGAGACAGTAAAAAATTATTTTTTGAATAATTTACTATAGAAAAGGCAATCTTTGGCGTAATTAAAATTTGCGACAGTATAAAATTATTTTTTGAATAATTTACTATAGAAAAGGCAATCCCTGGCGTAATTAAAATTTGCGACAGTTAAAAATTAGTTTTTGCAAAATTTACTATAGAAAAGGCAATCCCTGGCGTAATTAAAATTTGCGACACTAAACAATTATTTTTTGCAAAATTTACTATAGAAAAGGCAATCCCTGGCGTAATTAAAATTTGAGACAGTAAAAAATGAATTTTTGAATAATTTACTATAGAAAAGGCAATCCCTGGCGTAATTAAAATTTGCGACACTAAACAATTATTTTTTGCAAAATTTACTATAGAAAAGGCAATCCCTGGCGTAATTAAAATTTGCGACAGTAAAAAATTATTTTTTGAATAATTTACTATAGAAAAGGCAATCCCTGGCGTAATTAAAATTTGCGACAGTATAAAATTATTTTTTGAATAATATACTATAGAAAATGCAATCCCAGGCGTAATTAAAATTTGAGACAGTAAAAAAGTATTTTTTGAATAATTTACTATAGAAAAGGCAGTCCCTGGCGTAATTAAAATTTGAGACAGTAAAAAATGAATTTTTGAATAATTTACTATAGAAAAGGCAATCGCTGGCGTAATTAAAATTTGCGACAGTAAAAAATTATTTTTTGAATAATTTACTATAGAAAAGGCAATCCCTGGCGTAATTAAAATTTGAGACACTAAACAATATTTTTTTGAATAATTTACTATAGAAAAGGCAATCCCTGTCGTAATTAAAATTTGAGACAGTAAAACATGAATTTTTGAATAATTTACTATACAAAAGGCAATCCCTGGCGTAATTAAAATTTGCGACAGTAAAAAATTAGTTTTTGCAAAATTTACTATAGAAAAGGCAATCCCTGGCGTAATTAAAATTTGCGACAGCAAAAAATTATTTTTTGAATAATTTACTATAGAAAAGGCAATCCCTGGCGTAATTATAATTTGCGACAATAAAAAATTATTTTTTGAATAATTTACTATAGAAAAGGCAATCCCTGGCGTAATTAAAATTTGAGACACTAAACAATTATTTTTTGCAAAATTTACTATAGAAAAGGCAATCCCTGGCGTAATTAAAATTTGCGACAGAAAAAAATTAATTTTTGCAAAATTTACTATAGAAAAGGCAATCCCTGGCGTAATTAAAATTTGCGACAGTACAAAATTATTTTTTGAATAATTTACTATAGAAAAGGCAATCCCTGGCGTAATTAAAATTTGCGACAGTAAAAAATTAGTTTTTGCAAAATTTACTATAGAAAAGGCAATCCCTGGCCTAATTAATATTTGCGACACTAAACAATTATTTTTTGAATAATTTACTATAGAAAAGGCAATCCCTGGCGTAATTAAAATTTGAGACAGTAAAAAATGAATTTTTGAATAATTTACTATAGAAAAGGCAATCCCTGGCGTAATTAAAATTTGCGACAGAAAAAAATTAATTTTTGAATAATTTACTATAGAAAAGGCAATCCCTGGCGTAATTAAAATTTGAGACAGTAAAAAATTATTTTTTGAATAATTTACTATAGAAAAGGCAATCCCTGGCGTAATTAAAATTTGCGACAGAAAAAAATTAATTTTTGAATAATTTACTATAGAAATGCAATCCCTGGCGTAATTAAAATTTGCGACAGTATAAAATTATTTTTTGAATAATTTACTATAGAAAAGGCAATACCTGGCGTAATTAAAATTTGCGACACTAAGCAATTATTTTTTGCAAAATCTACTATAGAAAAGGCAATCCCTGGCGTAGTTAAAATCTGCAACAGTAAAAAATTATTTTTTGCAACATTTACTATAGAAAAGGCAATCCGTGGCGTAATTAAAATTTGCGACAATAAAAAATTAGTTTTTGCAAAATTTACTATAGAAAAGGCAATCCCTGGCGTAATTAAAATTTGTGACACTAAACAATTATTTTTTGCAAAATTTACTATAGAAAAGGCAATCCCTGGCGTAATTAAAATTTGCAACAATAAAAAATTATTTTTTGACTAATTTACTATAGAAAAGGCAATCCCTGGCGTAATTAAAATTTGTGACAGTAAAAAATGAATTTTTGAATAATTTACTATAGAAAAGGCAATCCCTGGCGTAATTAGAATTTGCGACAGTAAAAAATTATTTTTTGAATAATTTACAATAGAAAAGGCAATCCCTGGCGTAATTAAAATTTGCGACAGTAAAAAATGAATTTTTGAATAATTTACTATAGAAAAGGCAATCCCTGGCGTAATTAAAATTTGCGACAGTAAAAAATTATTTTTTGAATAATTTACTATAGAATCCCTGGCGTAATTAAAATTTGAGACAGTAAAAAATGAATTTTTGAATAATTTACTATAGAAAAGCAATCCCTGGCGTAATTATAATTTGCGACAATAAAAAATTATTTTTTGAATAATTTACTATAGAAAAGGCAATCCCTGGCGTAATTATAATTTGAGACAGTAAAAAATGAATTTTTGAATAATTTACTATAGAAAAGGCAATCCCTGGCGTAATTAAAATTTGCGACAGTATAAAATTATTTTTTGCAAAATTTACTATAGAAAAGGCAATCCCTGGCGTAATTAAAATTTGCGACAGTAAAAAATTATTTTTTGAATAATTTACTATAGAAAAGGCAATCCCTGGCGTAATTAAAATTTGCGACAGTATAAAATTATTTTTTGAATAATTTACTATAGAAAAGGCAATCCCTGGCGTAATTAAAATTTGCGACACTAAACAATTATTTTTGCAAAATTTACTATAGAAAAGGCAATCCCTGGCGTATTTAAAATTTGCGACAGTAAAAAATTATTTTTTGAATAATTTACTATAGAAAAGGCAATCCCTGGCGTAATTATAATTTGCGACAATAAAAAATTATTTTTTGAATAATTTACTATAGAAAAGGCAAATCCCTGGCGTAATTAAAATTTGCGACACTAAACAATTATCTTTTGCAAAATTTACTATAGAAAAGGCAATCCCTGGCGTAATTACAATTTGAAACAGTAAAAAATCAATTTTGAATAATTTACTATAGAAAAGGCAATCCCTGGCGTAATTAAAATTTGCGACAGTATAAAATAATTTTTTGCAAAATTTACTATAGAAAAGGCAATCCCTGGCGTAATTAAAATTTGCGACAGTAAAAAATTATTTTTTGAATAATTTACTATAGAAAAGGCAATCCCTGGCGTAATTAAAATTTGCGACAGTATAAAATTATTTTTTGAATAATTTACTATAGAAAAGGCAATCCCTGGCGTAATTAAAATTTGCGACACTAAACAATTATTTTTTCCAAAATTTACTATAGAAAGGCAATCCCTGGCGTATTTAAAATTTGCGACAGTAAAAAATTATTTTTTGAATAATTTACTATAGAAAAGGCAATCCCTGACGTAATTAAAATTTGCGACAGTAAAAAATTATTTTTTGAATAATTTACTATAGAAAAGGCAATCCCTGGCGTAATTAAAATTTGCGACAGTAAAAAATGAATTTTTGAATAATTTACTATAGAAAAGGCAATCCCTGGCGTAATTAAAATTTGCGAAAGTAAAAAATTATTTTTTGAATAATTTACTATAGAAAAGGCAATCCCTGGCGTAATTAAAATTTGCGACAGTATAAAATTATTTTTTGCAAAATTTACTATAGAAAAGGCAATCCCTGGCGTAATTAAAATTTGCGACAGTAAAAAATTATTTTTTGAATAATTGACTATAGAAAAGGCAATCCCTGGCGTAATTAAAATTTGCGACAGTAAAAAATTATTTTTTGAGTAATTTACTATAGAAAAGGCAATCCCTGGCCTAATTAAAATTTGAGACAGTAAAAAATGAATTTTTGAATAATTTACTATAGAAAAGGCAATCCCTGGCGTAATTATAATTTGCGACAGTAAAAAATTATTTTTTGAATAATTTACTATAGAAAAGGCAATCCCTGGCGTAATTAAAATTTGCGACACTAAACAATTATTTTTTGCAAAATTTACTATAGAAAAGGCAATCCCTGGCGTAATTAAAATTTGAGACACTAAACAATTATTTTTTGCAAAATTTACTATAGAAAAGGCAATCCCTGGCGTAATTAAAATTTGAGACACTAAACAATTATTTTTTGAATAATTTACTATAGAAAGGGCAATCCCTGGCGTAATTAAAATTTGAGACAGAAAAAAATGAATTTTTGAATAATTTACTATAGAAAAGGCAATCCATGGCGTAATTAAAATTTGCGACAGTATAAAATTATTTTTGAATAATTTACTATAGAAAAGGCAATCCCTGGCGTAATTATAATTTGCGACAGTAAAAAATTATTTTTTGAATAATTTACTATAGAAAAGGCAATCCCTGGCGTAATTATAATTTGCGACAGTAAAAAATTATTTTTTGAATAATTTACAATAGAAAAGGCAATCCCTGGCGTAATTAAAATTTGTGACAGAAAAAATTATTTTTTGAATAATTTACTATAGAAAAGGCAATCCCCGGCGTAATTAAAATTTGCGACAGTAAAAAATTATTTTTTGAATAATTTACTATAGAAAAGGCAATCCCTGGCGTAATTAAAATTTGCGACAGTATAAAATTATTTTTTGAATAATTTACTATAGAAGAGGCAATTCCTGGCGTAATTAAAATTTGCGACAGTAAAAAATGAATTTTTGAATAATTTACTATAGAAAAGGCAGTCCCGGGCGTAATTAAAATATGCGACAGTATAAAATTATTTTTTGCAAAATTTACTATAGAAAAGGCAATCCCTGGCGTAATTAAAATTTGCGACAGTAAAAAATTATTTTTTGAATAATTTACTATAGAAAAGGCAATCCCTGGCGTAATTAAAATTTGCGACAGTATAAAATTATTTTTTGAATAATTTACTATAGAAAAGGCAATCCCTGGCGTAATTAAAATTTGCGACACTAAACAATTATTTTTTGCAAAATTTACTATAGAAAAGGCAATCCCTGGCGTAATTAAAATTTGAGACAGTAAAAAATTATTTTTTGCAAAATTTACTATAGAAAAGGCAATCCCTGGCGTAATTAAAATTTGCTACAGTAAAAAATTATTTTTTGAATAATTTACTATAGAAAAGGCAATCCCTGGCGTAATTAAAATTTGCGACAGTATAAAATTATTTTTTGAATAATTTACTATAGAAAAGGCAATCCCTGGCGTATTTAAAATTTGCGACAGTAAAAAATTATTTTTTGAATAATTTACTATAGAAAAGGCAATCCCTGGCGTAATTAAAATTTGCGACAGTAAAAAATTATTTTTTGAATAATTTACTATAGAAAAGGCAATCCCTGACGTAATTAAAATTTGCGACAGTAAAAAATTATTTTTTGAATAATTTACTATAGAAAAGGCAATCCCTGGCGTAATTAAAATTTGCGACAGTATAAAATTATTTTTTGCAAAATTTACTATAGAAAAGGCAATCCCTGGCGTAATTAAAATTGGCGACAGTAAAAAATTATTTTTTGAATAATTTACTATAGAAAAGGCAATCCCTGGCGTAATTAAAATTTGCGACAGTAAAAAATTATTTTTTGAGTAATTTACTATAGAAAAGGCAATCCCTGGCGTAATTAAAATTTGAGACAGAAAAAAATGAATTTTTGAATAATTTACTATAGAAAAGGCAATCCCTGGCGTAATTATAATTTGCGGCAGTAAAAAATTATTTTTTGAATAATTTACTATAGAAAAGGCAATCCCTGGTGTAATTAAAATTTGCGACACTAAACAATTATTTTTTGCAAAATTTACTATAGAAAGGCAATCCCTGGCGTAATTAAAATTTGAGACACTAAACTATTATTTTTTGCAAAATTTACAATAGAAAAGGCAATCCCTGGCGTAATTAAAATTTGAGACACTAAACAATTATTTTTTGAATAATTTACTATAGAAAAGGCAATCCCTGGCGTAATTAAAATTTGAGACAGAAAAAAATTAATTTTTGAATAATTTACTATAGAAAAGGCAATCCCTGGCGTAATTAAAATTTGCGACAGTATAAAATTATTTTTTGAATAATTTACTATAGAAAAGGCAATCCTTGGCGTAATTATAATTTGCGACAGTAAAAAATTATTTTTTGAATAATTTACTATAGAAAAGGCAATCCCTGGCGTAATTAAAATTTGCGACAGTAAAAAATTATTTTTTGAATAATTTACTATAGAAAAGGCAATCCCTGGCGTAATTAAAATTTGCGACAGTATAAAATTATTTTTTGAATAATTTACTATAAAAAAGGCAATCCCTGGCGTAATTAAAATTTGCGACAGTATAAAATTATTTTTTGAGTAATTTACTATAGAAAAGGCAATCCCTGGCGTAATTAAAATTTGCGACAGTATAAAATTATTTTTTGAATAATTTACTATAGAAAAGGCAATCCCTGGCGTAATTAAAATTTGCGACACTAAACAATTATTTTTTGCAAAATTTACTATAGAAAAGGCAATCCCCTGGCGTAATTAAAATTTGAGACAGTAAAAAATGAATTTTTTGAATAATTTACTATAGAAAAGGCAATCCCTGGCGTAATTAAAATTTGCGACAGTATAAAATTATTTTTTGAATAAATTACTATAGAAAAGGCAATCCCTGGCGTATTTAAAATTTGCGACAGAAAAAAATTAATTTTTGAATAATTTACTATAGAAAAGGCAATCCCTGGCGTAATTAAAATTTGTGACAGAAAAAATTATTTTTTGCAAAATTTACTATAGAAAAGGCAATCCCTGGCGTATTTAAAATTTGCGACAGTAAAAAATTAGTTTTTGAATAATTTACTATAGAAAAGGCAATCCCTGGCGTAATTAAAATTTGCGACAGTAAAAAAATTATTCTTTGAATAATTTACTATAGAAAAGGCAATCCCTGGCGTAATTAAAATTTGCGACAGTATAAAATTATTTTTTGAATAATTTACTATAGAAAACGCAATCCCTGGCGTAATTAAAATTTGCGACAGTAAAAAATTATTTTTTGAATAATTTACTATACAAAAGGCAATCCCCTGGCGTAATTAAAATTTGCGACAGTATAAAATTATTTTTTGCAAAATTTACTATAGAAAAGGCAATCCCTGGCGTAATTAAAATTTGCGACAGTAAAAAATTATTTTTTGAATAATTTACTATAGAAAAGGCAATCCCTGGCGTAATTAAAATTTGCGACAGTAAAAAATTATTTTTTGAGTAATTTACTATAGAAAAGGCAATCCCTGGCGTAATTAAAATTTGAGACAGAAAAAAATGAATTTTTGAATAATTTAGTATAGAAAAGGCAATCCCTGGCGTAATTATAATTTGCGGCAGTAAAAAATTATTTTTTGAATAATTTACTATAGAAAAAGGCAATCCCTGGTGTAATTAAAATTTGCGACACTAAACAATTATTTTTTGCAAAATTTACTATAGAAAGGCAATCCCTGGCGTAATTAAAATTTGAGACACTAAACTATCATTTTTTGCAAAATTTACTATAGAAAAGGCAATCCCTGGCGTAATTAAAATTTGAGACACTAAACAATTATTTTTTGAATAATTTACTATAGAAAAGGCAATCCCTGGCGTAATTAAAATTTGAGACAGAAAAAAAATTAATTTTTGAATAATTTACTATAGAAAAGGCAATCCCTGGCGTAATTAAAATTTGCGACAGTATAAAATTATTTTTGAATAATTTTCTATAGAAAAGGCAATCCCTGGCGTAATTATAATTTGCGACAGTAAAAAATTATTTTTTGAATTATTTACTATAGAAAAGGCAATCCCTGGCGTAATTAAAATTTGCGACAGTATAAAATTATTTTTTGAATAAATTACTATAGAAAAGGCAATCCCAGGCGTATTTAAAATTTGCGACAGAAAAAAATTATTTTTTGAATAATTTACTATAGAAAAGGCAATCCCTGGCGTAATTAAAATTTGCGACAGTATAAAATTATTTTTTGAATAATTTACTATAGAAAAGGCAATCCCTGGCGTAATTAAAATTTTCGACAGTAAAAAATTATTTTTGAGTAATTTACTATAGAAAAGG
Source organism: Dioctria linearis (assembly GCA_963930735.1). Classification (NCBI taxonomy): domain Eukaryota; kingdom Metazoa; phylum Arthropoda; class Insecta; order Diptera; family Asilidae; genus Dioctria; species Dioctria linearis. The sequence goes on from CAWVNZ010000843.1 coordinate 19,286, forward strand.
CAATCCCTGGCGTAATTAAAATTTGAGACAGAAAAAAATGATTTTTTGAATAATTTACTATAGAAAAGGCAATCCCTGGCGTAATTATAATTTGCGGCAGTAAAAAATTATTTTTTGAATAATTTACTATAGAAAAGGCAATCCCTGGCGTAATTAAAATTTGCGACAGTATAAAATTATTTTTTGAATAATTTACTATAGAAAAGGCAATCCTTGGCGTAATTATAATTTGCGACAGTAAAAAATTATTTTTACTATAGAAAAGGCAATCCCTGGCGTAATTAAAATTTGCGACAGTAAAAAATTATTTTTTGAATAATTTACTATAGAAAAGGCAATCCCTGGCGTAATTAAAATTTGCGACAGTATAAAATTATTTTTTGAATAATTTACTATAAAAAAGGCAATCCTGGCGTAATTAAAATTTGCGACAGTATAAAATTATTTTTTGAGTAATTTACTATAGAAAAGGCAATCCCTGGCGTAATTAAAATTTGCGACAGTATAAAATTATTTTTTGAATAATTTACTATAGAAAAGGCAATCCCTGGCGTAATTAAAATTTGCGACACTAAACAATTATTTTTTGCAAAATTTACTATAGAAAAAGGCAATCCCTGGCGTAATTAAAATTTGAGACAGTAAAAATGAATTTTTGAATAATTTACTATAGAAAAGGCAATCCCTGGCGTAATTAAAATTTGCGACAGTATAAAAATTATTTTTTGAATAAATTACTATAGAAAAGGGCAATCCCTGGCGTATTTAAAATTTGCGACAGAAAAAAATTAATTTTTGAATAATTTACTATAGAAAAGGCAATCCCTGGCGTAATTAAAATTTGTGACAGAAAAAATTATTTTTTGCAAATTTACTATAGAAAAGGCAATCCCTGGCGTATTTAAAATTTGCGACAGTAAAAAATTAGTTTTTGAATAATTTACTATAGAAAAGGCAATCCCTGGCGTAATTAAAATTTGCGACAGTAAAAAATTATTCTTTGAATAATTTACTATAGAAAAGGCAATCCCTGGCGTAATTAAAATTTGCGACAGTATAAAATTATTTTTTGAATAATTTACTATAGAAAACGCAATCCCTGGCGTAATTAAAATTTGCGACAGTAAAAAATTATTTTTTGAATAATTTACTATACAAAAGGCAATCCCTGGCGTAATTAAAAATTTGCGACAGTATAAAATTATTTTTTGCAAAATTTACTATAGAAAAGGCAATCCCTGGCGTAATTAAAATTTGCGACAGTAAAAAATTATTTTTTGAATAATTTACTATAGAAAAGGCAATCCCTGGCGTAATTAAAATTTGCGACAGTAAAAAATTATTTTTTGAGTAATTTACTATAGAAAAGGCAATCCCTGGCGTAATTAAAATTTGAGACAGAAAAAAATGAATTTTTGAATAATTTAGTATAGAAAAGGCAATCCCTGGCGTAATTATAATTTGCGGCAGTAAAAAATTATTTTTTGAATAATTTACTATAGAAAAGGCAATCCCTGGTGTAATTAAAATTTGCGACACTAAACAATTATTTTTTGCAAAATTTACTATAGAAAGGCAATCCCTGGCGTAATTAAAATTTGAGACACTAAACTATCATTTTTTGCAAAATTTACTATAGAAAAGCAATCCCTGGCGTAATTAAAATTTGAGACACTAAACAATTATTTTTTGAATAATTTACTATAGAAAAGGGCAATCCCTGGCGTAATTAAAATTTGAGACAGAAAAAAATTAATTTTTGAATAATTTACTATAGAAAAGGCAATCCCTGGCGTAATTAAAATTTGCGACAGTATAAAATTATTTTTTGAATAATTTTCTATAGAAAAGGCAATCCCTGGCGTAATTATAATTTGCGACAGTAAAAAATTATTTTTTGAATTATTTACTATAGAAAAGGCAATCCCTGGCGTAATTAAAATTTGCGACAGTATAAAATTATTTTTTGAATAAATTACTATAGAAAAGGCAATCCCTGGCGTATTTAAAATTTGCGACAGAAAAAAATTATTTTTTGAATAATTTACTATAGAAAAGGCAATCCCTGGCGTAATTAAAATTTGCGACAGTATAAAATTATTTTTTGAATAATTTACTATAGAAAAGGCAATCCCTGGCGTAATTAAAATTTTCGACAGTAAAAAATTATTTTTTGAGTAATTTACTATAGAAAAGGCAATCCCTGGCGTAATTAAAATTTGAGACAGAAAAAAATGAATTTTTGAATAATTTAGTATAGAAAAGGCAATCCCTGGCGTAATTATAATTTGCGGCAGTAAAAAATTATTTTTTGAATAATTTACTATAGAAAAGGCAATCCCTGGTGTAATTAAAATTTGCGACACTAAACAATTATTTTTTGCAAAATTTACTATAGAAAGGCAATCCCTGGCGTAATTAAAATTTGAGACACTAAACTATCATTTTTTGCAAAATTTACTATAGAAAAGGCAATCCCTGGCGTAATTAAAATTTGAGACACTAAACAATTATTTTTTGAATAATTTACTATAGAAAAGGCAATCCCTGGCGTAATTAAAATTTGAGACAGAAAAAAATTAATTTTTGAATAATTTACTATAGAAAAGGCAATCCCTGGCGTAATTAAAATTTGCGACAGTATAAAATTATTTTTTGAATAATTTTCTATAGAAAAGGCAATCCCTGGCGTAATTATAATTTGCGACAGTAAAAAATTATTTTTTGAATAATTTACTATAGAAAAGGCAATCCCTGGCGTAATTAAAATTTGCGACAGTATAAAATTATTTTTTGAATAAATTACTATAGAAAAGGCAATCCCTGGCGTATTTAAAATTTGCGACAGAAAAAAATTATTTTTTGAATAATTTACTATAGAAAAGGCAATCCCTGGCGTAATTAAAATTTGCGACAGTATAAAATTATTTTTTGAATAATTTACTATAGAAAACGCAATCCCTGGCGTAATTAAAATTTGCGACAGTAAAAAATTATTTTTTGAATAATTTACTATAGAAAAGGCAATCCCTGGCGTAATTAAAATTTGCGACAGTAAAAAATTATTTTTTGAATAATTTACTATAGAAAAGGCAATCCCTGGCGTAATTAAAATTTGCGACAGAAAAAAATTAATTTTTGAATAATTTACTATAGAAAAGGCAATCCCTGGCGTAATTAAAATTTGAGACAGTAAAAAATTATTTTTTGAAAAATTTACTATAGAAAAGGCAATCCCTGGCGTAATTAAAATTTGCGACAGAAAAAAATTAATTTTTGAATAATTTACTATAGGAAAGGCAATCCATGGCGTAATTAAAATTTGCGACAGTATAAAATTATTTTTTGAATAATTTACTATAGAAAAGGCAATCCCTGGCGTAATTAAAATTTGCGACACTAAACAATTATTTTTTGCAAAATTTACTATAGAAAAGGCAATCCCTGGCGTAATTAAAATTTGCGACACTAAACAATTATTTTTTGAATAATTTACTATAGAAAAGGCAATCCCTGGCGTAATTAAAATTTGAGACAGTAAAAAATTATTTTTTGAATAATTTACTATAGAAAAGGCAATCCCTGGCGTAATTAAAATTTGCGACAGAAAAAAATTAATTTTTGAATAATTTACTATAGAAAAGGCAATCCCTGGCGTAATTAAAAATTTGCGACAGTAAAAAATTATTTTTTAAATAATTTACTATAGAAAAGGCAATCCCTGGCGTAATTAAAATTTGAGACAGAAAAAATGAATTTTTGAATAATTTACTATAGAAAAGGCAATCCCTGGCGTAATTAAAATTTGTGACAGAAAAAATTATTTTTTGCAAAATTTACTATAGAAAAGGCAATCCCTGGCGTATTTAAAATTTGCGACAGTAAAAAATTAGTTTTTGAATAATTTACTATAGAAAAGGCAATCCCTGGCGTAATTAAAATTAGCGACAGTAAAAAATTATTTTTTGAATAATTTACTATAGAAAAGGCAATCCCTGGGCGTAATTAAAATTTGCGACAGTATAAAATTATTTTTTGAATAATTTACTATAGAAAAGGCAATCCCCTGGCGTAATTAAAATTTGCGACAGTAAAAAATTATTTTTTGAATAATTTACTATAGAAAAGGCAATCCCTGGCGTAATTAAAATTTGCGACAGTATAAAATTATTTTTTGCAAAATTTACTATAGAAAAGTCAATCCCTGGCGCAATTAAAATTTGCGACAGTAAAAAATTATTTTTTGAATAATTTACTATAAAAAAGGCAATACCTGGCGTAATTAAAATTTGCGACAGTAAAAAATTATTTTTTGAGTAATTTACTATAGAAAAGGCAATCCCTGGCGTAATTAAAATTTGAGACAGAAAAAAATGAATTTTTGAATAATTTACTATAGAAAAGGCAATCCCTGGCGTAATTATAATTTGCGACAGTAAAAAATTATTTTTTTAATAATTTACTATAGAAAAGGCAATCCCTGGCGTAATTAAAATTTGCGACACTAAACAATTATTTTTTGCAAAATTTACTATAGAAAAGGCAATCCCTGGCGTAATTAAAATTTGAGACACTAAACTATTATTTTTTGCAAAATTTACTATAGAAAAGGCAATCCCTGGCGTAATTAAAATTTGAGACACTAAACAATTATTTTTTGAATAATTTACTATAGAAAAGGCAATCCCTGGCGTAATTAAAATTTGAGACAGAAAAAAATTAATTTTTGAATAATTTACTATAGAAAAGGCAATCCCTGGCGTAATTAAAATTTGCGACAGTATAAAATTATTTTTTGAATAATTTTCTATAGAAAAGGCAATCCCTGGCGTAATTATAATTTGCGACAGTAAAAAATTATTTTTTGAATAATTTACTATAGAAAAGGCAATCCCTGGCGTAATTAAAATTTGCGACAGTAAAAAATTATTTTTTGCAAAATTTACTATAGAAAAGGCAATCCCTGGCGTAATTAAAATTTGAGACAGTAAAAAATGAGTTTTTGAATAATTTACTATAGAAAAGGCAATCCCTGGCGTAATTAAAATTTGCGACAGAAAAAAATTAATTTTTGCAACATTTACTATAGAAAAGGCAATCCCTGGCGTAATTAAAATTTGCGACAGTAAAAAATTAGTTTTTGCAAAATTTTCTATAGAAAAGGCAATCCCTGGCGTAATTAAAAATTGCGACACTAAACAATTATTTTTTGAATAATTTACTATAGAAAAGGCAATCCCTGGCGTAATTAAAATTTGATACAGTAAAAAATGAATTTTTGAATAATTTACTATAGAAAAGGCAATCCCTGGCGTAATTAAAATTTGCGACAGAAAAAAATTAATTTTTGAATAATTTACTATAGAAAAGGCAATCCTTGGCGTAATTAAAATTTGAGACAGTAAAAATTGAGTTTTTGAATAATTTACTATAGAAAAGGCAATCCCTGGCGTAATTAAAATTTGCGACAGAAAAAAATTAATTTTTGCAACATTTACTATAGAAAAGGCAATCCCTGGCGTAATTAAAATTTGCGACAGTAAAAAATTAGTTTTTGCAAAATTTTCTATAGAAAAGGCAATCCCTGGCGTAATTAAAATTTGCGACAGTAAAAAATTAGTTTTTGCAAAATTTTCTATAGAAAAGGCAATCCCTGGCGTAATTAAAATTGCGACACTAAACAATTATTTTTTGAATAATTTACCATAGAAAAGGCAATCCCTGGCGTAATTAAAATTTGATACAGTAAAAAATGAATTTTTGAATAATTTACTATAGAAAAGGCAATCCCTGGCGTAATTAAAATTTGCGACAGAAAAAAATTATTTTTTGAATAATTTACTATAGAAAAGGCAATCCCTGGCGTAATTAAAATTTGAGACAGAAAAAAATTAATTTTTGAATAATTTACTATAGAAAAGGCAATCCCTGGCGTAATTAAAATTTGCGACAGTATAAAATTATTTTTTGAATAATTTTCTATAGAAAAGGCAATCCCTGGCGTAATTATAATTTGCGACAGTAAAAAATTATTTTTTGAATAATTTACTATAGAAAAGGCAATCCCTGGCGTAATTAAAATTTGCGACAGTAAAAAATTATTTTTTGCAAAATTTACTATAGAAAAGGCAATCCCTGGCGTAATTAAAATTTGAGACAGTAAAAATGAGTTTTTGAATAATTTACTATAGAAAAGGCAATCCCTGGCGTAATTAAAATTTGCGACAGAAAAAAATTAATTTTTGCAACATTTACTATAGAAAAGGCAATCCCTGGCGTAATTAAAATTTGCGACAGTAAAAAATTAGTTTTTGCAAAATTTTCTATAGAAAAGGCAATCCCTGGCGTAATTAAAAATTGCGACACTAAACAATTATTTTTTGAATAATTTACTATAGAAAAGGCAATCCCTGGCGTAATTAAAATTTGATACAGTAAAAAATGAATTTTTGAATAATTTACTATAGAAAAGGCAATCCCTGGCGTAATTAAAATTTGCGACAGAAAAAAATTAATTTTTGAATAATTTACTATAGAAAAGGCAATCCCTGGCGTAATTAAAATTTGAGACAGTAAAAAATTATTTTTTGAAAAATTTACTATAGAAAAGGCAATCCCTGGCGTAATTAAAATTTGCGACAGAAAAAAATTAATTTTTGAATAATTTACTATAGAAAAGGCAATCCATGGCGTAATTAGAATTTGCGACAGTATAAAATTATTTTTTGAATAATTCACTATAGAAACGGCAATCCCTGGCGTAATTAAAATTTGCGACACAAAACAATTATTTTTTGCAAAATTTACTATAGAAAAGGCAATCCCTGGCGTAATTAAAATTTGCGACACTAAACAATTATTTTTTGAATAATTTACTATAGAAAAGGCAATCCCTGGCGTAATTAAAATTTGAGACAGTAAAAAATGAATTTTTGAATAATTTACTATAGAAAAGGCAATCACTGGCGTAATTAAAATTTGCGATAGAAAAAAATTAATTTTTGAATAATTTACTATAGAAAAGGCAATCCCTTGCGTAATTAAAATTTGAGACAGTAAAAAATTATTTTTTGAATAATTTACTATAGAACAGGCAATCCCTGGCGTAATTAAAATTTGCGACACTAAACAATTATTTTTTGCAAAATTTACTATAGAAAAGGCAATCCCTGGCGTAATTAAAATTTGAGACACTAAACTATTATTTTTTGCAAAATTTACTATAGAAAAGGCAATCCCTGGCGTAATTAAAATTTGAGACACTAAACAATTATTTTTTGAATAATTTACTATAGAAAAGGCAATCCCTGACGTAATTAAAATTTGAGACAGAAAAAAATTAATTTTTGAATAATTTGGCAATCCCTGGCGTAATTAAAATTTGCGACAGTATAAAATTATGTTTTGAATAATTTACTATAGAAAAGGCAATCCCTGGCGTAATTAAAATTTGCGACAGTATAAAATTATTTTTTGAATAATTTACTATAGAAAAGGCAATCCCTGGCGTAATTAAAATTTGCGACAGTAAAAAGTTATTTTTTGCTAAATTTACTATAGAAAAGGCAATCCCTGGCGTAATTAAAATTTGAGACACTAAACTATTATTTTTTGAATTATTTACTATAGAAAAGGCAATCCCTGGCGTAATTAAAATTTGATACAGTAAAAAATGAATTTTTGAATAATTTACTATAGAAAAGGCAATCCCTGGCGTAATTAAAATTTGCGACAGAAAAAAATTAATTTTTGAATAATTTACTATAGAAAAGGCAATCCCTGGCGTAATTAAAATTTGAGACAGTAAAAAATTATTTTTTGAAAAATTTACTATAGAAAAGGCAATCCCTGGCGTAATTAAAATTTGCGACAGAAAAAAATTAATTTTTGAATAATTTACTATAGAAAAGGCAATCCATGGCGTAATTAGAATTTGCGACAGTATAAAATTATTTTTTGAATAATTCACTATAGAAACGGCAATCCCTGGCGTAATTAAAATTTGCGACACAAAACAATTATTTTTTGCAAAATTTACTATAGAAAAGGCAATCCCTGGCGTAATTAAAATTTGCGACACTAAACAATTATTTTTTGAATAATTTACTATAGAAAAGGCAATCCCTGGCGTAATTAAAATTTGAGACAGTAAAAAATGAATTTTTGAATAATTTACTATAGAAAAGGCAATCACTGGCGTAATTAAAATTTGCGACAGAAAAAAATTAATTTTTGAATAATTTACTATAGAAAAGGCAATCCCTTGCGTAATTAAAATTTGAGACAGTAAAAAATTATTTTTTGAATAATTTACTATAGAACAGGCAATCCCTGGCGTAATTAAAATTTGCGACACTAAACAATTATTTTTTGCAAAATTTACTATAGAAAAGGCAATCCCTGGCGTAATTAAAATTTGAGACACTAAACTATTATTTTTTGCAAAATTTACTATAGAAAAGGCAATCCCTGGCGTAATTAAAATTTGAGACACTAAACAATTATTTTTTGAATAATTTACTATAGAAAAGGCAATCCCTGACGTAATTAAAATTTGAGACAGAAAAAAATTAATTTTTGAATAATTTGGCAATCCCTGGCGTAATTAAAATTTGCGACAGTATAAAATTATGTTTTGAATAATTTACTATAGAAAAGGCAATCCCTGGCGTAATTAAAATTTGCGACAGTATAAAATTATTTTTTGAATAATTTACTATAGAAAAGGCAATCCCTGGCGTAATTAAAATTTGCGACAGTAAAAAGTTATTTTTTGCTAAATTTACTATAGAAAAGGCAATCCCTGGCGTAATTAAAATTTGAGACAGTAAAAAATGAGTTTTTGAATAATTTACTATAGAAAAGGCAATCCCTGGCGTAATTAAAATTTGCGACAGTATAAAATTATTTTTTGAATAATTTTCTATAGAAAAGGCAATCCCTGGCGTAATTATAATTTGCGACAGTAAAAAATTATTTTTTGAATAATTTACTATAGAAAAGGCAATCCCCGGCGTAATTAAAATTTGCGACAGTAAAAAATTATTTTTTGTATAATTTACTATAGAAAATGCAATCCCTGGCGTAATTAAAATTTGCGACAGTATAAAATTATTTTTTGAATAATTTACTATAAAAAAGGCAATCCCTGGCGTAATTAAAATTTGCGACAGTTTAAAATTATTTTTTGAATAATTTACTATAGAAAAGGCAATCCCTGGCGTAATTAAAATTTGCGACAGTATAAAATTATTTTTTGAATAATTTACTATAGAAAAGGCAATCCCTGGCGTAATTAAAATTTGCGAGAGTAAAAAGTTATTTTTTGCAAAATTTACTATAGAAAAGGCAATCCCTGGCGTAATTAAAATTTGAGACAGTAAAAAATGAGTTTTTGAATAATTTACTATAGAAAAGGCAATCCCTGGCGTAATTAAAATTTGCGACAGAAAAAAATTAATTTTTGCAACATTTACTATAGAAAAGGTAATCCCTGGCGTAATTAAAATTTGCGACAGTAAAAAATTAGTTTTTGCAAAATTTACTATAGAAAAGGCAATCCCTGGCGTAATTAAAATTTGCGACACTAAACAATTATTTTTTGAATAATTTACTATAGAAAAGGCAATCCCTGGCGTAATTAAAATTTGAGACAGTAAAAAATGAATTTTTGAATAATTTACTATAGAAAAGGCAATCCCTGGCGTAATTAAAATTTGCGACAGAAAAAAATTAATTTTTGAATAATTTACTATAGAAAATGCAATCCCTGGCGTAATTAAAATTTGAGACAGTAAAAAATTATTTTTTGAAAAATTTACTATAGAAAAGGCAATCCCTGGCGTAATTAAAATTTGCGACAGAAAAAAATTAATTTTTGAATAATTTACTATAGAAAAGGCAATCCATGGCGTAATTAAAATTTGCGAGTGTATAAAATTATTTTTTGAATAATTTACTATAGAAAAGGCAATCCCTGGCGTAATTAAAATTTGCGACACTAAACAATTATTTTTTGCAAAATTTACTATAGAAAAGGCAATCCCTGGCGTAATTAAAATTTGCGACACTAAACAATTATCTTTTGAATAATTTACTATAGAAAAAGCAATCCCTGGCGTAATTAAAATTTGAGACAGTAAAAAATTATTTTTTGAATAATTTACTATAGAAAAGGCAATCCCTGGCGTAATTAAAATTTGCGACAGAAACAAATTAATTTTTGAATAATTTACTATAGAAAAGGCAATCCCTGGCGTAATTAAAATTTGCGACAGTAAAAAATTATTTTTTGAATAATTTACTATAGAAAAGGCAATCCCTGGCGTAATTAAAATTTGAGACAGAAAAAAATGAATTTTTGAATAATTTACTATAGAAAAGGCAATCCCTGGCGTAATTAAAATTTGTGACAGAAAAAATTATTTTTTGCAAAATTTACTATAGAAAAGGCAATCCCTGGCGTATTTAAAATTTGCGACAGTAAAAAATTAGTTTTTGAATAATTTACTATAGAAAAGGCAATCCCTGGCGTAATTAAAATTTGCGACAGTAAAAAATTATTTTTTGAATAATTTACTATAGAAAAGGCAATCCCTGGCGTAATTAAAATTTGCGACAGTATAAAATTATTTTTTGAATAATTTACTATAGAAAAGGCAATCCCTGGCGTAATTAAAATTTGCGACAGTAAAAAATTATTTTTTGAATAATTTACTATAGAAAAGGCAATCCCTGGCGTAATTAAAATTTGCGACAGTATAAAATTATTTTTTGCAAAATTTACTATAGAAAAGGCAATCCCTGGCGTAATTAAAATTTGCGACAGTAAAAAATTATTTTTTGAATAATTTACTATAGAAAAGGCAATCCCTGGCGTAATTAAAATATGCGACAGTAAAAAATTATTTTTTGAGTAATTTACTATAGAAAAGGCAATCCCTGGCGTAATTAAAATTTGAGACAGAAAAAAATGAATTTTTGAATAATTTACTATAGAAAAGGCAATCCCTGGCGTAATTATAATTTGCGACAGTAAAAAATTATTTTTTGAATAATTTACTATAGAAAAGGCAATCCCTGGCGTAATTAAAATTTGCGACACTAAACAATTATCTTTTGCAAAATTTACTATAGAAAAGGCAATCCCTGGCGTAATTAAAATTTGAGACACTAAACTATTATTTTTTGCAAAATTTACTATAGAAAAGGCAATCCCTGTCGTAATTAAAATTTGAGACACTAAACAATTATTTTTTGAATAATTTACTATAGAAAAGGCAATCCCTGGCGTAATTAAAATTTGAGACAGAAAAAAATTAATTTTTGAATAATTTACTATAGAAAAGGTAATCCCTGGCGTAATTAAAATTTGCGACAGTATAAAATTATTTTTTGAATAATTTTCTATAGAAAAGGCAATCCCTGGCGTAATTATAATTTGCGACAGTAAAAAATTATTTTTTGAATAATTTACTATAGAAAAGGCAATCCCTGGCGTAATTAAAATTTGCGACAGTAAAAAATTATTTTTTTAATAATTTACTATAGAAAAGGCAATCCCTGGCGTTATTAAAATTTGCGAGTGTATAAAATTATTTTTTGAATAATTTACTATAAAAAAGGCAATCCCTGGCGTAATTAAAATTTGCGACAGTATAAAATTATTTTTTGAATAATTTACTATAGAAAAGGCAATCCCTGGCGTAATTAAAATTTGCGACAGTATAAAATTATTTTTTGAATAATTTACTATAGAAAAGGCAATCCCTGTCGTAATTAAAATTTGCGACAGTAAAAAATTATTTTTTGCAAAATTTACTATAGAAAAGGCAATCCCTGGCGTAATTAAAATTTGAGACAGTAAAAAATGAGCTTTTGAATAATTTACTATAGAAAGGGCAATCCTTGGCGTAATTAAAATTTGCGACAGAAAAAAATTAATTTTTGCAACATTTACTATAGAAATGGCAATCCCTGGCGTAATTAAAATTTGCGACAGTAAAAAATTAGTTTTTGCAAAATTTACTATAGAAAAGGCAATCCCTGGCGTAATTAAAATTTGCGACACTAAACAATTATTTTTTGAATAATTTACTATAGAAAAGGCAATCCCTGGCGTAATTAAAATTTGAGACAGTAAAAAATGAATTTTTGAATAATTTACTATAGAAAAGACAATCCCTGGCGTAATTAAAATTTGCGACAGAAAAAAAATAATTTTTGAATAATTTACTATAGAAAAGGCAATCCCTGGCGTAATTAAAATTTGAGACAGTAAAAAATTATTTTTTGAAAAATTTACTATAGAAAAGGCAATCCCTGGCGTATTTAAAATTTGCGACAGAAAAAAATTAATTTTTGAATAATTTACTATAGAAAAGGCAATCCGTGGCGTAATTAAAATTTGCGACAGTATAAAATTATTTTTTGAATAATTTACTATAGAAAAGGCAATCCCTGGCGTAATTAAAATTTGCGACACTAAACAATTATTTTTTGCAAAATTTACTATAGAAAAGGCAATCCCTGGCGTAATTAAAATTTGCGACACTAAACAATTATTTTTTGAATAATTTACTATAGAAAAGGCAATCCCTGGCGTAATTAAAATTTGAGACAGTAAAAAATTATTTTTTGAATAATTTACTATAGAAAAGGCAATCCCTGGCGTAATTAAAATTTGCGACAGATAAAAATTAATTTTTGAATAATTTACTATAGAAAAGGCAATCCCTGGCGTAATTAAAATTTGCGACAGTAAAAAATTATTTTTTGAATAATTTACTATAGAAAAGGCAATCCCTGGCGTAATTAAAATTTGAGACAGAAAAAATGAATTTTTGAATAATTTAATATAGAAAAGGCAATCCCTGGCGTAATTAAAATTTGAGACAGAAAAAATGAATTTCTTTGAATAATTTACTATAGAAAAGGCAATCCCTGGCGTAATTAAAATTTGAGACACTAAACAATTATTTTTTGCAAAATTTACTATAGAAAAGGCAATCCCTGGCGTAATTAAAATTTGAGACAGTAAAAAATTATTTTTTGAATAATTTACTATAGAAAAGGCAATCCCTGGCGTAATTAAAATTTGAGACAGAAAAAAATGAATTTTTGAATAATTTACTATAGAAAAGGCAATCCCTGGTGTAATTAAAATTTGCGACAGTATAAAATTATTTTTTGCAAAATTTACTATAGAAAAGGCAATCCCTGGCGTAATTAAAATTTGAGACACTAAACAATTATTTTTTGAATAATTTACTATAGAAAAGGCAATCCCTGGCGTAATTAAAATTTGAGACAGAAAAAAATGAATTTTTGAATAATTTACTATAGAAAAGGCAATCCCTGGCGTAATTAAAATTTGCGACACTAAACAATTATTTTTTGCAAAATTTACTATAGAAAAGGCAATCCCTGGCGTAATTAAAATTTGAGACAGTAAAAAATGAATTTTTGAATAATTTACTATAGAAAAGGCAATCCCTGGCGTAATTAAAATTTGCCACAGTAAAAAATTATTTTTTGCAAAATTTACTATAGAAAAGGCAATCCCTGGCGTAATTAAAATTTGAGACAGTAAAAAATTATTTTTTGAATAATTTACTATAGAAAAGGCAATCCCTGGCGTAATTAAAATTTGAGACAAAAAAAATGAATTTTTGAATAATTTACTATAGAAAAGGCAATCCCTGGCGTAATTAAAATTTGCGACAGTAAAAAATTATTTTTTGAATAATTTACTATAGAAAAGGCAATCCCTGGCGTAATTAAAATTTGAGACAGAAAAAATGAATTTTTGAATAATTTAATATAGAAAAGGCAATCCCTGGCGTAATTAAAATTTGAGACAGAAAAAAATGAATTCTTGAATAATTTACTATAGAAAAGGCAATCCCTGGCGTAATTAAAATTTGAGACACTAAACAATTATTTTTTGCAAAATGTACTATAGAAAAGGCAATCCCTGGCGTAATTAAAATTTGAGACAGTAAAAAATTATTTTTTGAATAATTTACTATAGAAAAGGCAATCCCTGGCGTAATTAAAATTTGAGACAGAAAAAAATGAATTTTTGAATAATTTACTATAGAAAAGGCAATCCCTGGTGTAATTAAAATTTGCGACAGTATAAAATTATTTTTTGCAAAATTTACTATAGAAAAGGCAATCCCTGGCGTAATTAAAATTTGAGACACTAAACAATTATTTTTTGAATAATTTACTATAGAAAAGGCAATCCCTGGCGTAATTAAAATTTGAGACAGAAAAAAATGAATTTTTGAATAATTTACTATAGAAAAGGCAATCCCTGGCGTAATTAAAATTTGCGACACTAAACAATTATTTTTTGCAAAATTTACTATAGAAAAGGCAATCCCTGGCGTAATTAAAATTTGAGACAGTAAAAAATGAATTTTTGAATAATTTACTATAGAAAAGGCAATCCCTGGCGTAATTAAAATTTGCCACAGTAAAAAATTATTTTTTGCAAAATTTACTATAGAAAAGGCAATCCCTGGCGTAATTAAAATTTGAGACAGTAAAAAATTATTTTTTGAATAATTTACTATAGAAAAGGCAATCCCTGGCGTAATTAAAATTTGAGACAAAAAAAATGAATTTTTGAATAATTTACTATAGAAAAGGCAATCCCTGGCGTAATTAAAATTTGAGACACTAAACAATTATTTTTTGCATAATTTACTATAGAAAAGGCAATCCCTGGCGTAATTAAAATTTGCGACAGTATAAAATTAAGTTTTGAATAATTTACTATAGAAAATTCAATCCCTGTCGTAATTAAAATTTGCGACAGCATAAAATTAATTTTTGAATAATTTACTATAGAAAAGGCAATCCCTGGCGTAATTAAAATTTGAGACAGAAAAAAATGAATTTTTGAATAATTTACTATAGAAAAGGCAATCCCTGGCGTAATTAAAATTTGCGACAGTAAAAAATTAGTTTTTGCAAAATTTACTATAGAAAAGGCAATCCCTGGCGTAATTAAAATTTGCGACACTAAACAATTATTTTTTGAATAATTTACTATAGAAAAGGCAATCCCTGGCGTAATTAAAATTTGAGACAGTAAAAAATGAATTTTTGAATAATTTACTATAGAAAAGGCAATCCCTGGCGTAATTAAAATTTGCGACACTAAACAATTATTTTTTGCAAAATTTACTATAGAAAAGGCAATCCCTGGCGTAATTAAAATTTGAGACAGTAAAAAATGAATTTTTTAATAATTTACTATAGAAAAGGCAATCCCTGGCGTAATTAAAATTTGCGACAGTAAAAAATTATTTTTCGCAAAATTTACTATAGAAAAGGCAATCCCTGGCGTAATTAAAATTTGCGACAGTAAAAAATTATTTTTTGAATAATTTACTATACAAAAGGCAATCCCTGGCGTAATTAAAATTTGAGACAGAAAAAAATGAATTTTTGAATAATTTACTATAGAAAAGGCAATCCCTGGCGTAATTAAAATTTGAGACACTAAACAATTATTTTTTGCAAAATTTACTATAGAAAAGGCAATCCCTGGCGTAATTAAAATTTGCGACAGTATAAAATTAATTTTTGAATAATTTACTATAGAAAAGGCAATCCCTGGCGTAATTAAAATTTCCGACAGTATAAAATTAATTTTTGAATAATTTACTATAGAAAAAGCAATCCCTGGCGTAATTAAAATTTGAGACAGAAAAAAATGAATTTTTGAATAATTTACTATAGAAAAGGCAATCCCTGGCGTAATTAAAATTTGCGACAGTAAAAAATTAGTTTTTGCAAAATTTACTATAGAAAAGGCAATTCCTGGCGTAATTAAAATTTGCGACACTAAACAATTAATTTTTGAATAATTTACTATAGAAAAGGCAATCCCTGGCGTAATTAAAATTTGAGACAGTAAAAAATTATTTTTTGAATAATTTACTATAGAAAAGGCAATCCCTGGCGTAATAAAAATTTGCGACAGAAAAAAATTAATTTTTGAATAATTTACTATAGAAAAGGCAATCCCTGGCGTAATTAAAATTTGCGACAGTATAAAATTATTTTTTGAATAATTTACTATAGAAAAGGCAATCCCTGGCGTAATTAAAATTTGCGACACTAAACAATTATTTTTTGCAAAATTTCCTATGGAAAAGGCAATCCCTGGCGTAATTAAAATTTGCGACACTAAACAATTATTTTTTGCAAAATTTACTATAGAAAAGGCAATCCCTGGCGTAATTAAAATTTGAGACACTAAACAATTATTTTTTGCAAAATTTACTATAGAAAAGGCAATCCCTGGCGTAATTAAAATTTGAGACACTAAACAATTATTTTTTGAATAATTTACTATAGAAGAGGCAATACCTGGCGTAATTAAAATTTGCGACAGTATAAAATTATCTTTTGAATAATTTACTATAGAAAAGGCAATCCCTGGCGTAATTATAATTTGTGACAGTAAAAAATTATTTTTTGAATAATTTACTATAGAAAAGGCAATCCCTGGCGTAATTAAAATTTGAGACAGTAAAAAATGAATTTTTGAATAATTTACTATAGAAAAGGCAATCCCTGGCGTAATTAAAATTTGAGACAGAAAAAAATGAATTTTTCAATAATTTACTATAGAAAAGGCAATCCCTGGCGTAATTAAAATTTGAGACAGAAAAAAATTAATTTTTGAATAATTTACTATAGAAAAGGAAATCCCTGGCGTAATTAAAATTTGAGACAGTAAAAAATTATTTTTTGAATAATTTACTATAGAAAAGGCAATCCCTGGCGTAATTAAAATTTGAGACAAAAAAAAATGAATTTTTGAATAATTTACTATAGAAAAGGCAATCCCTGGCGTAATTAAAATTTGAGACACTAAACAATTATTTTTTGCAAAATTTACTATAGAAAAGGCAATCCCTGGCGTAATTAAAATTTGCGACAGTATAAAATTAAGTTTTGAATAATTTACTATAGAAAAGGCAATCCCTGTCGTAATTAAAATTTGCGACAGTATAAAATTAATTTTTGAATAATTTACTATAGAAAAGGCAATCCCTGGCGTAATTAAAATTTGAGACAGAAAAAAATGAATTTTTGAATAATTTACTATAGAAAAGGCAATCCCTGGCGTAATTAAAATTTGCGACAGTAAAAAATTAGTTTTTGCAAAATTTACTATAGAAAAGGCAATCCCTGGCGTAATTAAAATTTGCGACACTAAACAATTATTTTTTGAATAATTTACTATAGAAAAGGCAATCCCTGGCGTAATTAAAATTTGAGACAGTAAAAAATGAATTTTTGAATAATTTACTATAGAAAAGGCAATCCCTGGCGTAATTAAAATTTGCGACACTAAACAATTATTTTTTGCAAAATTTACTATAAAAAAGGCAATCCCTGGCGTAATTAAAATTTGAGACAGTAAAAAATGAATTTTTTAATAATTTACTATAGAAAAGGCAATCCCTGGCGTAATTAAAATTTGCGACAGTAAAAAATTATTTTTCGCAAAATTTACTATAGAAAAGGCAATCCCTGGCGTAATTAAAATTTGCGACAGTAAAAAATTATTTTTTGAATAATTTACTATACAAAAGGCAATCCCTGGCGTAATTAAAATTTGAGACAGAAAAAAATGAATTTTTGAATAATTTACTATAGAAAAGGCAATCCCTGGCGTAATTAAAATTTGAGACACTAAACAATTATTTTTTGCAAAATTTACTATAGAAAAGGCAATCCCTGGCGTAATTAAAATTTGCGACAGTATAAAATTAATTTTTGAATAATTTACTATAGAAAAGGCAATCCCTGGCGTAATTAAAATTTCCGACAGTATAAAATTAATTTTTGAATAATTTACTATAGAAAAGGCAATCCCTGGCGTAGTTAAAATTTGAGACAGAAAAAAATGAATTTTTGAATAATTTACTATAGAAAAGGCAATCCCTGGCGTAATTAAAATTTGCGACAGTAAAAAATTAGTTTTTGCAAAATTTACTATAGAAAAGGCAATCCCTGGCGTAATTAAAATTTGCGACACTAAACAATTAATTTTTGAATAATTTACTATAGAAAAGGCAATCCCTGGCGTAATTAAAATTTGAGACAGTAAAAAATTATTTTTTGAATAATTTACTATAGAAAAGGCAATCCCTGGCGTAATAAAAATTTGCGACAGAAAAAAATTAATTTTTGAATAATTTACTATAGAAAAGGCAATCCCTGGCGTAATTAAAATTTGCGACAGTATAAAATTATTTTTTGAATAATTTACTATAGAAAAGGCAATCCCTGGCGTAATTAAAATTTGCGACACTAAACAATTATTTTTTGCAAAATTTCCTATGGAAAAGGCAATCCCTGGCGTAATTAAAATTTGCGACACTAAACAATTATTTTTTGCAAAATTTACTATAGAAAAGGCAATCCCTGGCGTAATTAAAATTTGAGACACTAAACAATTATTTTTTGCAAAATTTACTATAGAAAAGGCAATCCCTGGCGTAATTAAAATTTGAGACACTAAACAATTATTTTTTGAATAATTTACTATAGAAAAGGCAATCCCTGGCGTAATTAAAATTTGCGACAGTATAAAATTATCTTTTGAATAATTTACTATAGAAAAGGCAATCCCTGGCGTAATTATAATTTGTGACAGTAAAAAATTATTTTTTGAATAATTTACTATAGAAAAGGCAATCCCTGGCGTAATTAAAATTTGAGACAGTAAAAAATGAATTTTTGAATAATTTACTATAGAAAAGGCAATCCCTGGCGTAATTAAAATTTGAGACAGAAAAAAATTAATTTTTGAATAATTTACTATAGAAAAGGCAATCCCTGGCGTAATTAAAATTTGAGACAGTAAAAAATTATTTTTTGAATAATTTACTATAGAAAAGGCAATCCCTGGCGTAATTAAAATTTGCGACAGAAAAAAATTAATTTTTGAATAATTTACTATAGAAAAGGCAATCCCTGGCGTAATTAAAATTTGCGACAGAAAAAAATTAATTTTTGCAACATTTACTATAGAAAAGGCAATCCCTGGCGTAATTAAAATTTGCGACAGTAAAAAATTAGTTTTTGCAAAATTTACTATAGAAAAGGCAATCCCTGGCGTAATTAAAATTTGCGACACTAAACAATTATTTTTTGAATAATTTACTATAGAAAAGGCAATCCCTGGCGTAATTAAAATTTGCGACACTAAACAATTATTTTTTGCAAAATTTACTATAGAAGAGGCAATCCCTGGCGTAATTAAAATTTGCGACACTAAACAATTATTTTTTGAATAATTTACTATAGAAAAGGCAATCCCTGGCGTAATTAAAATTTGCGACACTAAACAATTATTTTTTGAATAATTTACTATAGAAAAGGCAATCCCTGGCGTAATTAAAATTTGAGCCAAAAAAAAATGATTTTTTGAATAATTTAGTATAGAAAAGGCAATCCCTGGCGTAATTAAAATTTGCGACAGTATAAAATTGTTTTTTGAATAATTTACTATAGAAAAGGCAATCCCTGGCGTAATTAAAATTTGCGACACTAAACAATTATTTTTTGCAAAATTTACTATAGAAAAGGCAATCCCTGGCGTAATTAAAATTTGAGACAGAAAAAAATGAATTTTTGAATAATTTACTATAGAAAAGGCAATCCCTGGCGTAATTAAAATTTGCGACAGTATAAAATTATTTTTTGCAAAATTTACTATAGAAAAGGCAGTCCCTGGCGTAATTAAAATTTGCGACACTAAACAATTATTTTTTGCAAAATTTACTATAGAAAAGGCAATCCCTGGCGTAATTAAAATTTGAGACAGTTAAAAATGAATTTTTGAATAATTTACTATAGAAAAGGCAATCCCTGGCGTAATTAAAATTTGCGACAGTAAAAAATTATTTTTTGCAAAATTTACTATAGAAAAGGCAATCCCTGGCGTAATTAAAATTTGCGACAGAAAAAAATTAATTTTTGAATAATTTACTATAGAAAAGGCAATCCCTAGCGTAATTAAAATTTGCGACAGTATAAAATTATTTTTTGAATAATTTACTATAGAAAAGGCAATCCCTGGCGTAATTAAAATTTGCGACACTAAACAATTATTTTTTGCAAAATTTACTATAGAAAAGGCAATCCCTGGCGTAATTAAAATTTGCGACACAAAACAATTATTTTTTGCAAAATTTACTATAGAAAAGGCAATCCCTGGCGTAATTAAAATTTGAGACACTAAACAATTATTTTTTGCAAAATTTACTATAGAAAAGGCAATCCCTGGCGTAATTAAAATTTGAGACACTAAACAATTATTTTTTGAATAATTTACTATAGAAAAGGCAATCCCTGGCGTAATTAAAATTTGCGACAGAAAAAAATTAATTTTTGAATAATTTACTATAGAAAAGGCAATCCCTGGCGTAATTAAAATTTGCGACAGTATAAAATTATTTTTTGAATAATTTTCTATAGAAAAGGCAATCCCTGGCGTAATTATAATTTGCGACAGTAAAAAATTATTTTTTGAATAATTTACTATAGAAAAGGCAATCCCTGGCGTAATTAAAATTTGCGACAGTAAAAAATTATTTTTTGAATAATTTACTATAGAAAAGGCAATCCCTGGCGTAATTAAAATTTGCGACAGTATAAAATTATTTTTTGAATAATTTACTATAGAAAAGGCAATCCCTGGCGTAATTAAAATTTGCGACACTAAACAATTATTTTTTGCAAAATTTACTATAGAAAGGGCAATCCCTGGCGTAATTAAAATTTGCGACACTAAACAATTATTTTTTGCAAAATTTACTATAGAAAAGGCAATCCCTGGCGTAATTAAAATTTTCGACAGTATAAAATTATTTTTTGAATAATTTACTATAGAAAAGGCAATCCCTGGCGTAATTAAAATTTGCGACACTAAACAATTATTTTTTGCAAAATTTCCTATAGAAAAGGCAATCCCTGGCGTAATTAAAATTTGCGACACTAAACAATTATTTTTTGCAAAATTTACTATAGAAAAGGCAATCCCTGGCGTAATTAAAATTTGCGACACTAAACAATTAATTTTTGAATAATTTACTATAGAAAAGGCAATCCCTGGCGTAATTAAAATTTGAGACAGTAAAACATTATTTTTTGAATAATTTACTATAGAAAAGGCAATCCCTGGCGTAATAAAAATTTGCGACAGAAAAAAATTAATTTTTGAATAATTTACTATAGAAAAGGCAATCCCTGGCGTAATTAAAATTTGCGACAGTATAAAATTATTTTTTGAATAATTTACTATAGAAAAGGCAATCCCTGGCGTAATTAAAATTTGCGACACTAAACAATTATTTTTTGCAAAATTTCCTATTGAAAAGGCAATCCCTGGCGTAATTAAAATTTGAGACACTAAACAATTATTTTTTGCAAAATTTACTATAGAAAGGGCAATCCCTGGCGTAATTAAAATTTGCGACACTAAACAATTATTTTTTGCAAAATTTACTATAGAAAAGGCAATCCCTGGCGTAATTAAAATTTGAGACACTAAACAATTATTTTTTGCAAAATTTACTATAGAAAAGGCAATCCCTGGCGTAATTAAAATTTTCGACAGTATAAAATTATTTTTTGAATAATTTACTATAGAAAAGGCAATCCCTGGCGTAATTAAAATTTGCGACACTAAACAATTATTTTTTGCAAAATTTCCTATAGAAAAGGCAATCCCTGGCGTAATTAAAATTTGCGACACTAAACAATTATTTTTTGCAAAATTTACTATAGAAAAGGCAATCCCTGGCGTAACTAAAATTTGCGACACTAAACAATTAATTTTTGAATAATTTACTATAGAAAAGGCAATCCCTGGCGTAATTAAAATTTGAGACAGTAAAACATTATTTTTTGAATAATTTACTATAGAAAAGGCAATCCCTGGCGTAATAAAAATTTGCGACAGAAAAAAATTAATTTTTGAATAATTTACTATAGAAAAGGCAATCCCTGGCGTAATTAAAATTTGCGACAGTAAAAAATTATTTTTTGAATAATTTACTATAGAAAAGGCAATCCCTGGCGTAATTAAAATTTGCGACAGTATAAAATTATTTTTTGAATAATTTACTATAGAAAAGGCAATCCCTGGCGTAATTAAAATTTGCGACACTAAACAATTATTTTTTGCAAAATTTACTATAGAAAGGGCAATCCCTGGCGTAATTAAAATTTGCGACACTAAACAATTATTTTTTGCAAAATTTACTATAGAAAAGGCAATCCCTGGCGTAATTAAAATTTGAGACACTAAACAATTATTTTTTGCAAAATTTACTATAGAAAAGGCAATCCCTGGCGTAATTAAAATTTGAGACACTAAACAATTATTTTTTGAATAATTTACTATAGAAAAGGCAATCCCTGGCGTAATTAAAATTTGAGACAGAAAAAAATGAATTTTTGAATAATTTACTATAGAAAAGGCAATCCCTGGCGTAATTAAAATTTGCGACAGTATAAAATTATCTTTTGAATAATTTACTATAGAAAAGGCAATCCCTGGCGTAATTATAATTTGCGACAGTAAAAAATTATTTTTTGAATAATTTACTATAGAAAAGGCAATCCCTGGCGTAATTAAAATTTGAGACAGTAAAAAATGAATTTTTGAATAATTTACTATAGAAAAGGCAATCCCTGGCGTAATTAAAATTTGAGACAGAAAAAAATTAATTTTTGAATAATTTACTATAGAAAAGGCAATCCCTGGCGTAATTAAAATTTGAGACAGTAAAAAATTATTTTTTGAATAATTTACTATAGAAAAGGCAATCCCTGGCGTAATTAAAATTTGCGACAGAAAAAAATTAATTTTTGTATAATTTACTATAGAAAAGGCAATCCCTGGCGTAATTAAAATTTGCGACAGAAAAAAATTAATTTTTGCAACATTTACTATAGAAAAGGCAATCCCTGGCGTAATTAAAATTTGCGACAGTAAAAAATTAGTTTTTGCAAAATTTACTATAGAAAAGGCAATCCCTGGCGTAATTAAAATTTGCGACACTAAACTATTATTTTTTGAATAATTTACTATAGAAAAGGCAATCCCTGGCGTAATTAAAATTTGCAACACTAAACAATTATTTTTTGCAAAATTTACTATAGAAGAGGCAATCCCTGGCGTAATTAAAATTTGCGACACTAAACAATTATTTCTTGAATAATTTACTATAGAAAAGGCAATCCCTGGCGTAATTAAAATTTGCGACACAAAACAATTATTTTTTGAATAATTTACTATAGAAAAGGCAATCCCTGGCGTAATTAAAATTTGAGCCAAAAAAAAAATGATTTTTTGAAAAATTTACTATAGAAAAGGCAATCCCTGGCGTAATTAAAATTTGCGACAGTATAAAATTGTTTTTTGAATAATTTACTATAGAAAAGGCAATCCATTTCGTAATTAAAATTTGCGACACTAAACAATTATTTTTTGCAAAATTTACTATAGAAAAGGCAATCCCTGGCGTAATTAAAATTTGAGACAGAAAAAAATGAATTTTTGAATAATTTACTATAGAAAAGGCAATCCCTGGCGTAATTAAAATTTGAGACAGAAAAAAAAGAATTTTTGAATAATTTACTATAGAAAAGGCAATCCCTGGCGTAATTAAAATTTGCGACAGTATAAAATTATCTTTTGAATAATTTACTATAGAAAAGGCAATCCCTGGCGTAATTATAATTTGCGACAGTAAAAAATTATTTTTTGAATAATTTACTATAGAAAAGGCAATCCCTGGCGTAATTAAAATTTGAGACAGTAAAAAATGAATTTTTGAATAATTTACTATAGAAAAGGCAATCCCTGGCGTAATTAAAATTTGAGACAGAAAAAAATTAATTTTTGAATAATTTACTATAGAAAAGGCAATCCCTGGCGTAATTAAAATTTGAGACAGTAAAAAATTATTTTTTGAATAATATACTATAGAAAAGGCAATCCCTGGCGTAATTAAAATTTGCGACAGAAAAAAATTAATTTTTGAATAATTTACTATAGAAAAGGCAATCCCTGGCGTAATTAAAATTTGCGACAGAAAAAAATTAATTTTTGCAACATTTACTATAGAAAAGGCAATCCCTGGCGTAATTAAAATTTGCGACAGTAAAAAATTAGTTTTTGCAAAATTTACTATAGAAAAGGCAATCCCTGGCGTAATTAAAATTTGCGACACTAAACAATTATTTTTTGAATAATTTACTATAGAAAAGGCAATCCCTGGCGTAATTAAAATTTGCAACACTAAACAATTATTTTTTGCAAAATTTACTATAGAAGAGGCAATCCCTGGCGTAATTAAAATTTGCGACACTAAACAATTATTTCTTTGAAAATAAATTTACTATAGAAAAGGCAATCCCTGGCGTAATTAAAATTTGCGACACAAAACAATTATTTTTTGAATAATTTACTATAGAAAAGGCAATCCCTGGCGTAATTAAAATTTGAGCCAAAAAAAAAATGATTTTTTGAATAATTTACTATAGAAAAGGCAATCCCTGGCGTAATTAAATTTGCGACAGTATAAAATTGTTTTTTGAATAATTTACTATAGAAAAGGCAATCCCTTTCGTAATTAAAATTTGCGACACTAAACAATTATTTTTTGCAAAATTTACTATAGAAAAGGCAATCCCTGGCGTAATTAAAATTTGAGACAGAAAAAAATGAATTTTTTGAATAATTTACTATAGAAAAGGCAATCCCTGGCCTAATTAAAATTTGCGACAGTATAAAATTATTTTTTGCAAAATTTACTATACAAAGGGCAGTCCCTGGCGTAATTAAAATTTGCGACACTAAACAATTATTTTTTGGAAAATTTACTATAGAAAAGGCAATCCCTGGCGTAATTAAAATTTGAGACAGTTAAAAATGAATTTTTGAATAATTTACTATAGAAAAGGCAATCCTGGCGTAATTAAAATATGCGACAGTAAAAAATTATTTTTTGCAAAATTTACTATAGAAAAGGCAATCCCTGGCGTAGTTAAAATTTGCGACAGAAAAAAATTAATTTTTGAATAATTTACTATAGAAAAGGCAATCCCCAGCGTAATTAAAATTTGCGACAGTATAAAATTATTTTTTGAATAATTTACTATAGAAAAGGCAATCCCTGGCGTAATTAAAATTTGCGACACTAAACAATTATTTTTTTGCAAAATTTACTATAGAAAAGGCAATCCCTGGCGTAATTAAAATTTGCGACACTAAACAATTATTTTTTGCAAAATTTACTATAGAAAAGGCAATCCCTGGCGTAATTAAAATTTGAGACACTAAACAATTATTTTTTGCAAATTTTACTATAGAAAAGGCAATCCCTGGCGTAATTAAAATTTGAGACACTAAACAATTATTTTTTGAATAATTTACTATAGAAAAGGCAATCCCTGGCGTAATTAAAATTTGCGACAGAAAAAAATTAATTTTTGAATAATTTACTATAGAAAAGGCAATCCCTGGCGTAATTAAAATTTGCGACAGTATAAAATTATTTTTTGAATAATTTTCTATAGAAAAGGCAATCCCTGGCGTAATTATAATTTGCGACAGTAAAAAATTATTTTTTGAATAATTTACTATAGAAAAGGCAATCCCTGGCGTAATTAAAATTTGCGACAGTAAAAAATTATTTTTTGAATAATTTACTATAGAAAAGGCAATCCCTGGCGTAATTAAAATTTGCGACAGTATAAAATTATTTTTTGAATAATTTACTATAGAAAAGGCAATCACTGGCGTAATTAAAATTTGCGACACTAAACAATTATTTTTTGCAAAATTTACTATAGAAAAGGCAATCCCTGGCGTAATTAAAATTTGCGACAGTATAAAATTATTTTTTGAATAAATTACTATAGAAAAGGCAATCCCTGGCGTAATTAAAATTTGCGACACTTAACAATTATTTTTTGCAAAATTTCCTATAGAAAAGGCAATCCCTGGCGTAATTAAAATTTGCGACACTAAACAATTATTTTTTGCAAAATTTACTATAGAAAAGGCAATCCCTGGCGTAATTAAAATTTGCGACACTAAACAATTAATTTTTGAATAATTTACTATAGAAAAGGCAATCCCTGGCGTAATTAAAATTTGAGACAGTAAAAACATTATTTTTTGAATAATTTACTATAGAAAAGGCAATCCCTGGCGTAATAAAAATTTGCGACAGAAAAAAATTAATTTTTGAATAATTTACTATAGAAAAGGCAATCCCTGGCGTAATTAAAATTTGCGACAGTATAAAATTATTTTTTGAATAATTTACTATAGAAAAGGCAATCCCTGGCGTAATTAAAATTTGCGACACTAAACAATTATTTTTTGCAAAATTTCCTATAGAAAAGGCAATCCCTGGCGTAATTAAAATTTGCGACACTAAACAATTTTTTTTTGCAAAATTTACTATAGAAAAGGCAATCCCTGGCGTAATTAAAATTTGAGACACTAAATAATTATTTTTTGCAAAATTTACTATAGAAAAGGCAATCCCTGGCGTAATTATAATTTGAGACACTAAACAATTATTTTTTGAATAATTTACTATAGAAAAGGCAATCCCTGGCGTAATTAAAATTTGAGACAGAAAAAAATGAATTTTTGACTAATTTACTATAGAAAAGGCAATCCCTGGCGTAATTAAAATTTGCGACAGTATAAAATTATCTTTTGAATAATTTACTATAGAAAAGGCAATCCCTGGCGTAATTATAATTTGCGACAGTAAAAAATTATTTTTTGAATAATTTACTATAGAAAAGGCAATCCCTGGCGTAATTAAAATTTGAGACAGTAAAAAATGAATTTTTGAATAATTTACTATAGAAAAGGCAATCCCTGGCGTAATTAAAATTTGAGACAGAAAAAAATTAATTTTTGAATAATTTACTATAGAAAAGGCAATCCCTGGCGTAATTAAAATTGGAGACAGTAAAAAATTATTTTTTGAATAATTTACTATAGAAAAGGCAATCCCTGGCGTAATTAAAATTTGCGACAGAAAAAAATTAATTTTTGAATAATTTACTATAGAAAAGGCAATCCCTGGCGTAATTAAAATTTGCGACAGAAAAAAATTAATTTTTGCAACATTTACTATAGAAAAGGCAATCCCTGGCGTAATTAAAATTTGCGACAGTAAAAAATTAGTTTTTGCAAAATTTACTATAGAAAAGGCAATCCCTGGCGTAATTAAAATTTGCGACACTAAACAATTATTTTTTGAATAATTTACTATAGAAATGGCAGTCCCTGGCGTAATTAAAATTTGCGACACTAAACAATTATTTTTTGCAAAATTTACTATAGAAAAGGCAATCCCTGGCGTAATTAAAATTTGCGACACTAAACAATTATTTTTTGAATAATTTACTATAGAAAAGGCAATCCCTGGCGTAATTAAAATTTGCGACACTAAACAATTATTTTTTGAATAATTTACTATAGAAAAGGCAATCCCTGGCGTAATTAAAATTTGAGCCAAAAAAAAATGATTTTTTGAATAATTTACTATAGAAAAGGCAATCCCTGGCGTAATTAAAATTTGCGACAGTATAAAATTGTTTTTTGAATAATTTACTATAGAAAAGGCAATCCCTGGCGTAATTAAAATTTGCGACACTAAAAAATTATTTTTTGCAAAATTTACTATAGAAAAGGCAATCCCTGGCGTAATTAAAATTTGAGACAGAAAAAAATGAATTTTTGAATAATTTACTATAGAAAAGGCAATCCCTGGCGTAATTAAAATTTGCGACAGTATAAAATTATTTTTTGCAAAATTTACTATAGAAAAGGCAGTCCCTGGCGTAATTAAAATTTGCGACACTAAACAATTATTTTTTGCAAAATTTACTATAGAAAAGGCAATCCCTGGCGTAATTAATATTTGAGACAGTTAAAAATGAATTTTTGAATAATTTACTATAGAAAAGGCAATCCCTGGCGTAATTAAAATTTGCGACAGTAAAAAATTATTTTTTGCAAAATTTACTATAGAAAAGGCAATCCCTGGCGTAATTAAAATTTGCGACAGAAAAAAATTAATTTTTGAATAATTTACTATAGAAAAGGCAATCCCTAGCGTAATTAAAATTTGCGACAGTATAAAATTATTTTTTGAATAATTTACTATAAAAAAGGCAATCCCTGGCGTAATTAAAATTTGCGACACTAAACAATTATTTTTTGCAAAATTTACTATAGAAAAGGCAATCCCTGGCGTAATTAAAATTTGCGACACTAAACAATTATTTTTTGCAAAATTTACTATAGAAAAGGCAATCCCTGGCGTAATTAAAATTTGAGACACTAAACAATTATTTGTTGCAAGATTTACTATAGAAAAGGCAGTCCCTGGCGTAATTAAAATTTGAGACACTAAACAATTATTTTTTGAATAATTTACTATAGAAAAGGCAATCCCTGGCGTAATTAAAATTTGCGACAGAAAAAAATTAATTTTTGAATAATTTACTATAGAAAAGGCAATCCCTGGCGTAATTAAAATTTGAGACAGTAAAACATTATTTTTTGAATAATTTACTATAGAAAAGGCAATACCTGGCGTAATTAAAATTTGAGACAGAAAAAAATGAATTTTTGAATAATTTACTATAGAAAAGGCAATCCCTGGCGTAATTAAAATTTGCGACAGTATAAAATTATTTTTTGAATAATTTACTATAGAAAAGGCAATCCTTGGCGTAATTAAAATTTGCGACACTAAACAATTATTTTTTGCAAAATTTACTATAGAAAAGGCAATCCCTGGCGTAATTAAAATTTGAGACAGAAAAAAATGAATTTTTGAATAATTTACTATAGAAAAGGCAATCCCTGGCGTAATTAAAATTTGCGACAGTATAAAATTATTTTTTGCAAAATTTACTATAGAAAAGGCAATCCCTGGCGTAATTAAAATTTGAGACACTAAACAATTATTTTTTGAATAATTTACTATAGAAAAAGCAATCCCTGGCGTAATTAAAATTTGCGACAGTATAAAATTATTTTTTGCAAAATTTACTATCGAAAAGGCAATCCCTGGCGTAATTAAAATTTGAGACACTAAACAATTATTTTTTGAATAATTTACTATAGAAAAGGCAATCCCTGGCGTAATTAAAATTTGCGACAGTATAAAATTATTTTTTGCAAAATTTACTATAGAAAAGGCAATCCCTGGCGTAATTAAAATTTGCGACACTAAACAATTATTTTTTGCAAAATTTACTATAGAAAAGGCAATCCCTGGCGTAATTAAAAATTGAGACAGTAAAAAATGAATTTTTGAATAATTTACTATAGAAAAGGCAATCCCTGGCGTAATTAAAATTTGCCACAGTAAAAAATTATTTTTTGCAAAATTTACTATAGAAAAGGCAATCCCTGGCGTAATTAAAATTTAAGACAGTAAAAAATTATTTTTTGAATAATCTACTATAGAAAAGGCAATCGCTGGCGTAATTAAAATTTGAGACAGAAAAAAATGAATTTTTGAATAATTTACTATAGAAAAGGCAATCCCTGGCGTAATTAAAATTTGAGACACTAAACAATTATTTTTTGCAAAATTTACTATAGAAAAGGCAATCCCTGGCGTAATTAAAATTTGAGACAGAAAAAAATGAATTCTTGAATAATTTACTATAGAAAAGGCAATCCCTGGCGTAATTAAAATTTGCGACAGTATAAAATTATTTTTTGCAAAATTTACTATAGAAAAGGCAATCCCTGGCGTAATTAAAATTTGAGACACTAAACAATTATTTTTTGAATAATTTACTATAGAAAAGGCAATCCCTGGAGTAATTAAAATTTGCGACAGTATAAAATTATTTTTTGCAAAATTTACTATAGAAAAGGCAATCCCTGGCGTAATTAAAATTTGCGACACTAAACAATTATTTTTTGCAAAATTTACTATAGAAAAGGCAATCCCTGGCGTAATTAAAATTTGAGACAGTAAAAAATGAATTTTTGAATAATTTACTATAGAAAAGGAAATCCCTGGCGTAATTAAAATTTGCCACAGTAAAAAATTATTTTTTGCAAAATTTACTATAGAAAAGGCAATCCCTGGCGTAATTAAAATTTGAGACAGTAAAAAATTATTTTTTGAATAATTTACTATAGAAAAGGCAATCCCTGGCGTAATTAAAATTTGAGACAGAAAAAAATGAATTCTTGAATAATTTACTATAGAAAAGGCAATCCCTGGCGTAATTAAAATTTGAGTCACTAAACAATTATTTTTTGCAAAATTTACTATAGAATAGGCAATCCCTGGCGTAATTAAAATTTGAGACACTAAACAATTATTTTTTGAATAATTTACTATAGAAAAGGCAATCCCTGGCGTAATTAAAATT
The DNA here is from genome assembly GCA_963930735.1 of Dioctria linearis. NCBI lineage: Eukaryota > Metazoa > Arthropoda > Insecta > Diptera > Asilidae > Dioctria > Dioctria linearis. The sequence goes on from CAWVNZ010000843.1 coordinate 49,775, forward strand.
TGAGACAGAAAAAAATGAATTTTTGAATAATTTACTATAGAAAAGGCAATCCCTGGCGTAATTAAAATTTGAGACAGTAAAAAATTATTTTTTGAAAAATTTACTATAGAAAAGGCAATCCCTGGCGTAGTTAAAATTTGCGACAGAAAAAAATTAATTTTTGAATAATTTACTATAGAAAAGGCAATCCATGGCGTAATTAAAATTTGCGACAGTATAAAATTATTTTTTGAATAATTTACTATAGAAAGGCAATCCCTGGCGTAAATAAAATTTGCGACACTAAACAATTATTTTTTGCAAAATTTACTATAGAAAAGGCAATCCCTGGCGTAATTAATATTTGCGACACTAAACAATTATTTTTTGAATAATTTACTATAGAAAAGGCAATCCCTGGCGTAATTAAAATTTGAGACAGTAAAAAATGAATTTTTGAATAATTTACTATAGAAAAGGCAATCCCTGGCGTAATTAAAATTTGCGACAGAAAAAAATTAATTTTTGAATAATTTACTATAGAAAAGGCAATCCCTGGCCTAATTAAAATTTGAGACAGTAAAAAATTATTTTTTGAAAAATTTACTATGGAAAAGGCAATCCCTGGCGTAGTTAAAATTTGCGACAGAAAAAAATTAATTTTTGAATAATTTACTATAGAAAAGGCAATCCATGGCGTAATTAAAATTTGCGACAGTATAAAATTATTTTTTGAATAATTTACTATAGAAAAGGCAATCCCTGTCGTAATTAAAATTTGCGACAGTAAAAAATTATTTTTTGCAAAATTTACTATAGAAAAGGCAATTCCTGGCGTAATTAAAATTTGAGACAATAAAAAATGAGTTTTTGAATAATTTACTATAGAAAAGGCAATCCCTGGCGTAATTAAAATTTGCGACAGAAAAAAATTAATTTTTGCAACATTTACTATAGAAAAGGCAATCCCTGGCGTAATTAAAATTTGCGACAGTAAAAAGTTAGTTTTTGCAAAATTTACTATAGAAAAGGCAATCCCTGGCGTAATTAAAATTTGCGACACTAAACAATTATTTTTTGAATAATTTACTATAGAAAAGGCAATCCCTGGCGTAATTAAAATTTGAGACAGTAAAAAATGAATTTTTGAATAATTTACTATAGAAAAGGCAATCCCTGGCGTAATTAAAATTTGCGACAGAAAAAAATTAATTTTTGAATAAGTTACTATAGAAAAGGCAATCCCAGGCGTAATTAAAATTTGAGACAGTAAAAAATTATTTTTTGAAAAATTTACTATAGAAAAGGCAATCCCTGGCGTAGTTAAAATTTGCGACAGAAAAAAATTAATTTTTGAATAATTTACTATAGAAAAGGCAATCCATGGCGTAATTAAAATTTGCGACAGTATAAAATTATTTTTTGAATAATTTACTATAGAAAAGGCAATCCCTGGCGTAATTAAAATTTGCGACACTAAACAATTATTTTTTGCAAAATTTACTATAGAAAAGGCAATCCCTGGCGTAGTTAATATTTGCGACACTAAACAATTATTTTTTGAATAATTTACTATAGAAAAGGCAATCCCTGGCGTAATTAAAATTTGAGACAGTAAAAAATTATTTTTTGAATTGTTTACTATAGAAAAGGCAATCCCTGGCGTAATTAAAATTTGCGACAGAAAAAAATTAATTTTTGAATAATTTACTATAGAAAAGGCAATCCCTGGCGTAATTAAAATTTGCGACAGTAAAAAATTATTTTTTGAATAATTTGCTATAGAAAAGGCAATCCCTGGCGTAATTAAAATTTGAGACAGAAAAAATGAATTTTTGAATAATTTACTATAGAAAAGGCAATCCCTGGCGTAATTAAAATTTGAGACAGAAAAAAATGAATTCTTGAATAATTTACTATAGAAAAGGCAATCCCTGGCGTAATTAAAATTTGAGACACTAAACAATTATTTTTTGCAAAATTTACTATAGAAAAGGCAATCCCTGGCGTAATTAAAATGTGAGACAGTAAAAAATTATTTTTTGAATAATTTACTATAGAAAAGGCAATCCCTGGCGTAATTAAAATTTGAGACAGAAAAAAATGAATTTTTGAATAATTTACTATAGAAAAGGCAATCCCTGGCGTAATTAAAATTTGCGACAGTATAAAATTATGTTTTGAATAATTTACTATAGAAAAGGCAATCCTTGGCGTAATTAAAATTTTCGACACTAAACAATTATTTTTTGCAAAATTTACTATAGAAAAGGCAATCCCTGGCGTAATTAAAATTTGAGACAGAAAAAAATGAATTTTTGGATAATTTACTATAGAAAAGGCAATCCCTGGCGTGATTAAAATTTGCGACAGTATAAAATTATTTTTTGCAAAATTTACTATAGAAAAGGCAATCCCTGGCGTAATTAAAATTTGAGACACTAATAAATTATTTTTTGAATAATTTACTATAGAAAAGGCAATCCCTGGCGTAATTAAAATTTGAGACAGAAAAAAATGAATTTTTGAATAATTTACTATAGAAAAGGCAATCCCTGGCGTAATTAAAATTTGAGACACTAAACAATTATTTTTTGCAAAATTTACTATAGAAAAGGCAATCCCTGGCGTAATTAAAATTTGAGACAGTAAAAAATTATTTTTTGAATAATTTACTATAGAAAAGGCAATCCCTGGCGTAATTAAAATTTGAGACAGAAAAAAATGAATTTTTGAATAATTTACTATAGAAAAGGCAATCCCTGGCGTAATTAAAATTTGCGACAGTATAAAATTATTTTTTGAATAATTTACTATAGAAAAGGCAATCCTTGGCGTAATTAAAATTTGCGACACTAAACAATTATTTTTTGCAAAATTTACTATAGAAAAGGCAATCCCTGGCGTAATTAAAATTTGAGACAGAAAAAAATGAATTTTTGAATAATTTACTATAGAAAAGGCAATCCCTGGCGTAATTAAAATTTGCGACAGTATAAAATTATTTTTTGCAAAATTTACTATAGAAAAGGCAATCCCTGGCGTAATTAAAATTTGAGACACTAAACAATTATTTTTTGAATAATTTACTTTAGAAAAGGCAATCCCTGGCGTAATTAAAATTTGCGACAGTATAAAATTATTTTTTGCAAAATTTACTATAGAAAAGGCAATCCCTGGCGTAATTAAAATTTGCGACACTAAACAATTATTTTTTGCAAAATTTACTATAGAAAAGGCAATCCCTGGCGTAATTAAAATTTGAGACAGTATAAAAAGAATTTTTGAATAATTTACTATAGAAAAGGCAATCCTTGGCGTAATTAAAATTTGCGACACTAAACAATTATTTTTTGCAAAATTTACTATAGAAAAGGCAATCCCTGGCGTAATTAAAATTTGAGACAGAAAAAAATGAATTTTTGAATAATTTACTATAGAAAAGGCAATCCCTGGCGTAATTAAAATTTGCGACAGTATAAAATTATTTTTTGCAAAATTTACTATAGAAAAGGCAATCCCTGGCGTAATTAAAATTTGAGACACTAAACAATTATTTTTTGAATAATTTACTATAGAAAAGGCAATCCCTGGCGTAATTAAAATTTGCGACAGTATAAAATTATTTTTTGCAAAATTTACTATAGAAAAGGCAATCCCTGGCGTAATTAAAATTTGCGACACTAAACGACACTAAACAATTATTTTTTGCAAAATTTACTATAGAAAAGGCAATCCCTGGCGTAATTAAAATTTGAGACAGTAAAAAATGAATTTTTGAATAATTTACTATAGAAAAGGCAATCCCTGGCGTAATTAAAATTTGAGACAGAAAAAATGAATTTTTGAATAATTTACTATAGAAAAGGCAATCCCTGGCGTAATTAAAATTTGAGACAGAAAAAAATGAATTCTTGAATAATTTACTATAGAAAAGGCAATCCCTGGCGTAATTAAAATTTGAGACACTAAACAGTTATATTTTTCAAAATTTACTATAGAAAAGGCAATCCCTGGCGTAATTAAAATTTGAGACAGTAAAAAATTATTTTTTGAATAATTTACTATAGAAAAGGCAATCCCTGGCGTAATTAAAATTTGAGACAAAAAAAAATGAATTTTTGAATTATTTACTATAGAAAAGGCAATCCCTGGCGTAATTAAAATTTGCGACAGTATAAAATTATTTTTTGCAAAATTTACTATAGAAAAGGCAATCCCTGGCGTAATTAAAATTTGAGACACTAAACAATTATTTTTTGAATAATTTACTATAGAAAAGGCAATCCCTGGCGTAATTAAAATTTGCGACAGTATAAAATTATTTTTTGCAAAATTTACTATAGAAAAGGCAATCCCTGGCGTAATTAAAATTTGCGACACTAAACAATGAATTTTTGAATAATTTACTATAGAAAAGGCAATCCCTGGCGTAATTAAAATTTGAGACAGAAAAAATGAATTTTTGAATAATTTACTATAGAAAAGGCAATCCCTGGCGTAATTAAAATTTGAGACAGAAAAAAATGAATTCTTGAATAATTTACTATAGAAAAGGCAATCCCTGGCGTAATTAAAATTTGAGACACTAAACAATTATTTTTTGAATAATTTACTATAGAAAAGGCAATCCCTGGCGTAATTAAAATTTGAGACACTAAACAATTATTTTTTGCAAAATTTACTATAGAAAAGGCAATCCCTGGCGTAATTAAAATTTGAGACAGTAAAAAATTATTTTTTGAATAATTTACTATAGAAAAGGCAATCCCTGGCGTAATTAAAATTTGAGACAGAAAAAAATGAATTTTTGAATAATTTACTATAGAAAAGGCAATCCCTGGCGTAATTAAAATTTGCGACAGTATAAAATTATTTTTTGAATAATTTACTATAGAAAAGGCAATCCTTGGCGTAATTAAAATTTGCGACACTAAACAATTATTTTTTGCAAAATTTACTATAGAAAAGGCAATCCCTGGCGTAATTAAAATTTGAGACAGAAAAAAATGAATTTTTGAATAATTTACTATAGAAAAGGCAATCCCTGGCGTAATTAAAATTTGCGACAGTATAAAATTATTTTTTGCAAAATTTACTATAGAAAAGGCAATCCCTGGCGTAATTAAAATTTGAGACACTAAACAATTATTTTTTGAATAATTTACTATAGAAAAGGCAATCCCTGGCGTAATTAAAATTTGAGACAGAAAAAAATGAATTTTTGAATAATTTACTATAGAAAAGGCAATCCCTGGCGTAATTAAAATTTGAGACACTAAACAATTATTTTTTGCAAAATTTACTATAGAAAAGGCAATCCCTGGCGTAATTAAAATTTGAGACAGTAAAAAATTATTTTTTGAATAATTTACTATAGAAAAGGCAATCCCTGGCGTAATTAAAATTTGCGACAGAAAAAAATGAATTTTTGAATAATTTACTATAGAAAAGGCAATCCCTGGCGTAATTAAAATTTGCGACAGTATAAAATTATTTTTTGAATAATTTACTATAGAAAAGGCAATCCTTGGCGTAATTAAAATTTGCGACACTAAACAATTATTTTTTGCAAAATTTACTATAGAAAAGGCAATCCCTGGCGTAATTAAAATTTGAGACAGAAAAAAATGAATTTTTGAATAATTTACTATAGAAAAGGCAATCCCTGGCGTAATTAAAATTTGCGACAGTATAAAATTATTTTTTGCAAAATTTACTATAGAAAAGGCAATCCCTGGCGTAATTAAAATTTGAGACACTAAACAATTATTTTTTGAATAATTTACTATAGAAAAGGCAATCCCTGGCGTAATTAAAATTTGCGACAGTATAAAATTATTTTTTGGAAAATTTACTATAGAAAAGGCAATCCCTGGCGTAATTAAAATTTGCGACACTAAACAATTATTTTTTGCAAAATTTACTATAGAAAAGGCAATCCCTGGCGTAATTAAAATTTGAGACAGTATAAAATGAATTTTTGAATAATTTACTATAGAAAAGGCAATCCTTGGCGTAATTAAAATTTGCGACACTAAACAATTATTTTTTGCAAAATTTACTATAGAAAAGGCAATCCCTGGCGTAATTAAAATTTGAGACAGAAAAAAATGAATTTTTGAATAATTTACTATAGAAAAGGCAATCCCTGGCGTAATTAAAATTTGCGACAGTATAAAATTATTTTTTGGAAAATTTACTATAGAAAAGGCAATCCCTTGCGTAATTAAAATTTGAGACACTAAACAATTATTTTTTGAATAATTTACTATAGAAAAGGCAATCCCTGGCGTAATTAAAATTTGCGACAGTATAAAATTATTTTTTGCAAAATTTACTATAGAAAAGGCAATCCCTGGCGTAATTAAAATTTGCGACACTAAACAATTATTTTTTGCAAAATTTACTATAGAAAAGGCAATCCCTGGCGTAATTAAAATTTGAGACAGTAAAAAATGAATTTTTGAATAATTTACTATAGAAAAGGCAATCCCTGGCGTAATTAAAATTCGCCACAGTAAAAAATTATTTTTTGCAAAATTTACTATAGAAAAGGCAATCCCTGGCGTAATTAAAATTTGAGACAGTAAAAAATTATTTTTTGAATAATTTACTATAGAAAAGGCAATCCCTGGCGTAGTTAAAATTTGAGACAGAAAAAAATGAATTTTTGAATAATTTACTATAGAAAAGGCAATCCCTGGCGTAGTTAAAATTTGCGACAGAAAAAAATTAATTTTTGAATAATTTACTAAAGAAAAGGCAATCCATGGCGTAATTAAAATTTGCGACAGTATAAAATTATTTTTTGAATAATTTACTATAGAAAAGGCAATCCCTGGCGTAATTAAAATTTGCGACACTAAACAATTATTTTTTGCAAAATTTACTATAGAAAAGGCAATCCCTGGCGTAATTAATATTTGCGACACTAAACAATTATTTTTTGAATAATTTACTATAGAAAAGGCAATCCCTGGCGTAATTAAAATTTGAGACAGTAAAAAATTATTTTTTGAATAATTTACTATAGAAAAGGCAATCCCTGGCGTAATTAAAATTTGCGACAGAAAAAAATTAATTTTTGAATAATTTACTATAGAAAAGGCAATCCCTGGCGTAATTAAAATTTGCGACAGTAAAAAATTATTTTTTGAATAATTTACTATAGAAAAGGCAATCCCTGGCGTAATTAAAATTTGAGACAGAAAAAATGAATTTTTGAATAATTTACTATAGAAAAGGCAATCCCTGGCGTAATTAAAATTTGAGACAGAAAAAAATGAATTCTTGAATAATTTACTATAGAAAAGGCAATCCCTGGCGTAATTAAAATTTGAGACACTAAACAATTATTTTTTGCAAAATTTACTATAGAAAAGGCAATCCCTGGCGTAATTAAAATTTGAGACAGTAAAAAATTATTTTTTGAATAATTTACTATAGAAAAGGCAATCCCTGGCGTAATTAAAATTTGAGACAGAAAAAAATGAATTTTTGAATAATTTACTATAGAAAAGGCAATCCCTGGCGTAATTAAAATTTGCGACAGTATAAAATTATTTTTTGAATAATTTACTATAGAAAAGGCAATCTTTGGCGTAATTAAAATTTGCGACACTAAACAATTATTTTTTGCAAAATTTACTATAGAAAAGGCAATCCCTGGCGTAATTAAAATTTGAGACAGAAAAAAATGAATTTTTGAATAATTTACTATAGAAAAGGCAATCCCTGGCGTAATTAAAATTTGCGACAGTATAAAATTATTTTTTGCAAAATTTGCTATAGAAAAGGCAATCCCTGGCGTAATTAAAATTTGAGACACTAAACAATTATTTTTTGAATAATTTACTATAGAAAAGGCAATCCCTGGCGTAATTAAAATTTGAGACAGAAAAAAATGAATTTTTGATTAATTTACTATAGAAAAGGCAATCCCTGGCGTAATTAAAATTTGAGACACTAAACAATTATTTTTTGCAAAATTTACTATAGAAAAGGCAATCCCTGGCGTAATTAAAATTTGAGACAGTAAAAAATTATTTTTTGAATAATTTACTATAGAAAAGGCAATCCCTGGCGTAATTAAAATTTGAGACAGAAAAAAATGAATTTTTGAATAATTTACTATAGAAAAGGCAATCCCTGGCGTAATTAAAATTTGCGACAGTATAAAATTATTTTTTGGATAATTTACTATAGAAAAGGCAATCCTTGGCGTAGTTAAAATTTGCGACAGTAAACAATTATTTTTTGCAAAATTTACTAAAGAAAAGGCAATCCCTGGCGTATTAAAATTTGAGACAGAAAAAAATGAATTTTTGAATAATTTACTATAGAAAAGGCAATCCCTGGCGTAATTAAAATTTGCGACAGTATAAAATTATTTTTTGCAAAATTTACTATAGAAAAGGCAATCCCTGGCGTAATTAACATTTGAGACACTAAACAATTATTTTTTGAATAATTTACTATAGAAAAGGCAATCCCTGGCGTAATTAAAATTTGAGACAGTAAAAAATTATTTTTTGAATAATTTACTATAGAAAAGGCAATCCCTGGCGTAATTAAAATTTGCGACAGAAAAAAATTAATTTTTGAATAATTTACTATAGAAAAGGCAATCCCTGGCGTAATTAAAATTTGCGACAGTAAAAAATTATTTTTTGAATAATTTACTATAGAAAAGGCAATCCCTGGCGTAATTAAAATTTGAGACAGAAAAAATGAATTTTTGAATAATTTACTATAGAAAAGCCAATCCCTGGCGTAATTAAAATTTGAGACAGAAAAAATGAATTTTTGAATAATTTACTATAGAAAAGCCAATCCCTGGCGTAATTAAAATTTGAGACAGAAAAAAATGAATTCTTGAATAATTTACTATAGAAAAGGCAATCCCTGGCGTAATTAAAATTTGAGACACTAAACAATTATTTTTTGAATAATTTACTATAGAAAAGGCAATCCCTGGCGTAATTAAAATTTGAGACAGAAAAAATGAATTTTTGAATAATTTACTATAGAAAAGCCAATCCCTGGCGTAATTAAAATTTGAGACAGAAAAAATGAATTTTTGAATAATTTACTATAGAAAAGCCAATCCCTGGCGTAATTAAAATTTGAGACAGAAAAAAATGAATTTTTGAATAATTTACTATAGAAAAGGCAATCCCTGGCGTAATTAAAATTTGCGACAGTATAAAATTATTTTTTGGATAATTTACTATAGAAAAGGCAATCCTTGGCGTAGTTAAAATTTGCGACAGTAAACAATTATTTTTTGCAAAATTTACTAAAGAAAAGGCAATCCCTGGCGTATTAAAATTTGAGACAGAAAAAAATGAATTTTTGAATAATTTACTATAGAAAAGGCAATCCCTGGCGTAATTAAAATTTGCGACAGTATAAAATTATTTTTTGCAAAATTTACTATAGAAAAGGCAATCCCTGGCGTAATTAACATTTGAGACACTAAACAATTATTTTTTGAATAATTTACTATAGAAAAGGCAATCCCTGGCGTAATTAAAATTTGAGACAGTAAAAAATTATTTTTTGAATAATTTACTATAGAAAAGGCAATCCCTGGCGTAATTAAAATTTGCGACAGAAAAAAATTAATTTTTGAATAATTTACTATAGAAAAGGCAATCCCTGGCGTAATTAAAATATGCGACAGTAAAAAATTATTTTTTGAATAATTTACTATAGAAAAGGCAATCCCTGGCGTAATTAAAATTTGAGACAGAAAAAATGAATTTTTGAATAATTTACTATAGAAAAGCCAATCCCTGGCGTAATTAAAATTTGAGACAGAAAAAAATGAATTCTTGAATAATTTACTATAGAAAAGGCAATCCCTGGCGTAATTAAAATTTGAGACACTAAACAATTATTTTTTGCAAAATTTACTATAGAAAAGGCAATCCCTGGCGTAATTAATATTTGCGACACTAAACAATTATTTTTTGAATAATTTACTATAGAAAAGGCAATCCCTGGCGTAATTAAAATTTGCGACACTAAACAATTATTTTTTGCAAAATTTACTATAGAAAAGGCAATCCCTGGCGTAATTAATATTTGCGACACTAAACAATTATTTTTTGAATAATTTACTATAGAAAAGGCAATCCCTGGGGTAATTAAAATTTGAGACAGTAAAAAATTATTTTTTGAATAATTTACTATAGAAAAGGCAATCCCTGGCGTAATTAAAATTTGCGACAGAAAAAAATTAATTTTTGAATAATTTACTATAGAAAAGGCAATCCCTGGCGTAATTAAAATTTGCGACAGTAAAAATTATTTTTTGAATAATTTACTATAGAAAAGGCAATCCCTGGCGTAATTAAAATTTGAGACAGAAAAAATGAATTTTTGAATAATTTACTATAGAAAAGGCAATCCCTGGCGTAATTAAAATTTGAGACAGAAATAAATGAATTCTTGAATAATTTACTATAGAAAAGGCAATCCCTGGCGTAATTAAAATTTGAGACACTAAACAATTATTTTTTGCAAAATTTACTATAGAAAAGGCAATCCCTGGCGTAATTAAAATTTGAGACAGTAAAAAATTATTTTTTGAATAATTTACTATAGAAAAGGCAATCCCTGGCGTAATTAAAATTTGAGGCAGAAAAAAATGAATTTTTGAATAATTTACTATAGAAAAGGCAATCCCTGGCGTAATTAAAATTTGCGACAGTATAAAATTATTTTTTGAATAATTTACTATAGAAAAGGCAATCCTTGGCGTAATTAAAATTTGCGACACTAAACAATTATTTTTTGCAAAATTTACTATAGAAAAGGCAATCCCTGGCGTAATTAAAATTTGAGACAGAAAAAAATGAATTTTTGAATAATTTACTATAGAAAAGGCAATCCCTGGCGTAATTAAAATTTGCGACAGTATAAAATTATTTTTTGCAAAATTTACTATAGAAAAGGCAATCCCTGGCGTAAATAAAATTTGAGACACTAAACAATTATTTTTTGAATAATTTACTATAGAAAAGGCAATCCCTGGCGTAATTAAAATTTGAGACAGAAAAAAATGAATTTTTGAATAATTTACTATAGAAAAGGCAATCCCTGGCGTAATTAAAATTTGAGACACTAAACAATTATTTTTTGCAAAATTTACTATAGAAAAGGCAATCCCTGGCGTAATTAAAATTTGAGACAGTAAAAAATTATTTTTTGAATAATTTACTATAGAAAAGGCAATCCCTGGCGTAATTAAAATTTGAGACAGAAAAAAATGAATTTTTGAATAATTTACTATAGAAAAGGCAATCCCTGGCGTAATTAAAATTTGCGACAGTATAAAATTATTTTTTGCAAAATTTACTATAGAAAAGGCAATCCCTGGCGTAATTAAAATTTGAGACACTAAACAATTATTTTTTGAATAATTTACTATAGAAAAGGCAATCCCTGGCGTAATTAAAATTTGCGACAGTATAAAATTATTTTTTGCAAAATTTACTATAGAAAAGGCAATCCCTGGCGTAATTAAAATTTGCGACACTAAACAATTATTTTTTGCAAAATTTACTATAGAAAAGGCAATCCCTGGCGTAATTAAAATTTGAGACAGTATAAAATGAATTTTTGAATAATTTACTATAGAAAAGGCAATCCTTGGCGTAATTAAAATTTGCGACACTAAACAATTATTTTTTGCAAAATTTACTATAGAAAAGGCAATCCCTGGCGTAATTAAAATTTGAGACAGAAAAAAATGAATTTTTGAATAATTTACTATAGAAAAGGCAATCCCTGGCGTAATTAAAATTTGCAACAGTATAAAATTATTTTTTGCAAAATTTACTATAGAAAAGGCAATCCCTGGCGTAATTAAAATTTGAGACACTAAACAATTATTTTTTGAATAATTTACTATAGAAAAGGCAATCCCTGGCGTAATTAAAATTTGCGACAGTATAAAATTATTTTTTGCAAAATTTACTATAGAAAAGGCAATCCCTGGCGTAATTAAAATTTGCGACACTAAACAATTATTTTTTGCAAAATTTACTATAGAAAAGGCAATCCCTGGCGTAATTAAAATTTGAGACAGTAAAAAATGAATTTTTGAATAATTTACTATAGAAAAGGCAATCCCTGGCGTAATTAAAATTTGAGACAGAAAAAATGAATTTTTGAATAATTTACTATAGAAAAGGCAATCCCTGGCGTAATTAAAATTTGAGACAGAAAAAAATGAATTCTTGAATAATTTACTATAGAAAAGGCAATCCCTGGCGTAATTAAAATTTGAGACACTAAACAATTATTTTTTGCAAAATTTACTATAGAAAAGGCAATCCTGGCGTAATTAAAATTTGAGACAGTAAAAAATTATTTTTTGAATAATTTACTATAGAAAAGGCAATCCCTGGCGTAATTAAAATTTGAGACAGAAAAAAATGAATTTTTGAATAATTTACTATAGAAAAGGCAATCCCTGGCGTAATTAAAATTTTGCGACAGTATAAAATTATTTTTTGAATAATTTACTATAGAAAAGGCAATCCTTGGCGTAATTAAAATTTGCGACACTAAACAATTATTTTTTGCAAAATTTACTATAGAAAAGGCAATCCCTGGCGTAATTAAAATTTGAGACAGAAAAAAATGAATTTTTGAATAATTTACTATAGAAAAGGCAATCCCTGGCGTAATTAAAATTTGCGACAGTATAAAATTATTTTTTGCAAAATTTACTATAGAAAAGGCAATCCCTGGCGTAATTAAAATTTGAGACACTAAACAATTATTTTTTGAATAATTTACTATAGAAAAGGCAATCCCTGGCGTAATTAAAATTTGAGACAGAAAAAAATGAGTTTTTGAATAATTTACTATAGAAAAGGCAATCCCTGGCGTAATTAAAATTTGAGACACTAAACAATTATTTTTTGCAAAATTTACTATAGAAAAGGCAATCCCTGGCGTAATTAAAATTTGAGACAGTAAAAAATTATTTTTTGAATAATTTACTATAGAAAAGGCAATCCCTGGCGTAATTAAAATTTGAGACAGAAAAAAATGAATTTTTGAATAATTTACTATAGAAAAGGCAATCCCTGGCGTAATTAAAATTTGCGACAGTATAAAATTATTTTTTGAATAATTTACTATAGAAAAGGCAATCCTTGGCGTAATTAAAATTTGCGACACTAAACAATTATTTTTTGAATAATTTACTATAGAAAAGGCAATCCTTGGCGTAATTAAAATTTGCGACACTAAACAATTATTTTTTGCAAAATTTACTATAGAAAAGGCAATCCCTGGCGTAATTAAAATTTGAGACAGAAAAAAAATGAATTTTTGAATAATTTACTATAGAAAAGGCAATCCCTGGCGTAATTAAAATTTGCGACAGTACAAAATTATTTTTTGCAAAATTTACTATAGAAAAGGCAATCCCTGGCGTAATTAAAATTTGAGACACTAAACAATTATTTTTTGAATAATTTACTATAGAAAAGGCAATCCCTGGCGTAATTAAAATTTGCGACAGTATAAAATTATTTTTTGCAAAATTTACTATAGAAAAGGCAATCCCTGGCGTAATTAAAATTTGCGACACTAAACAATTATTTTTTGCAAAATTTACTATAGAAAAGGCAATCCCTGGCGTAATTAAAATATGAGACAGTAAAAAATGAATTTTTGAATAATTTACTATAGAAAAGGCAATCCCTGGCGTAATTAAAATTTGAGACAGAAAAAATGAATTTTTGAATAATTTACTATAGAAAAGGCAATCCCTGGCGTAATTAAAATTTGAGACAGAAAAAAATGAATTCTTGAATAATTTACTATAGAAAAGGCAATCCCTGGCGTAATTAAAATTTGAGACACTAAACAATTATTTTTTGCAAAATTTACTATAGAAAAGGCAATCCCTGGCGTAATTAAAATTTGAGACAGTAAAAAATTATTTTTTGAATAATTTACTATAGAAAAGGCAATCCCTGGCGTAATTAAAATTTGAGACAGAAAAAAATGAATTTTTGAATAATTTACTATAGAAAAGGCAATCCCTGGCGTAATTAAAATTTGCGACAGTATAAAATTATTTTTTGAATAATTTACTATAGAAAAGGCAATCCTCGGCGTAATTAAAATTTGCGACACTAAACAATTATTTTTTGCAAAATTTACTATAGAAAAGGCAATCCCTGGCGTAATTAAAATTTGAGACAGAAAAAAATGAATTTTTGAATAATTTACTATAGAAAAGGCAATCCCTGGCGTAATTAAAATTTGCGACAGTATGAAATTATTTTTTGCAAAATTTACTATAGAAAAGGCAATCCCTGGCGTAATTAAAATTTGAGACACTAAACAATTATTTTTTGAATAATTTACTATAGAAAAGGCAATCCCTGGCGTAATTAAAATTTGAGACAGAAAAAATGAATTTTTGAATAATTTACTATAGAAAAGGCAATCCCTGGCGTAATTAAAATTTGAGACACTAAACAATTATTTTTTGCAAAATTTACTATAGAAAAGGCAATCCCTGGCGTAATTAAAATTTGAGACAGTAAAAAATTATTTTTTGAATAATTTACTATAGAAAAGGCAATCCCTGGCGTAATTAAAATTTGAGACAGAAAAAAATGAATTTTTGAATAATTTACTATAGAAAAGGCAATCCCTGGCGTAATTAAAATTTGCGACAGTATAAAATTATTTTTTGAATAATTTACTATAGAAAAGGCAATCCTTGGCGTAATTAAAATTTGCGACACTAAACAATTATTTTTTGCAAAATTTACTATAGAAAAGGCAATCCCTGGCGTAATTAAAATTTGAGACAGAAAAAAATGAATTTTTGAATAATATACTATAGAAAAGGCAATCCCTGGCGTAATTAAAATTTGCGACAGTATAAAATTATTTTTTGCAAAATTTACTATAGAAAAGGCAATCCCTGGCGTAATTAAAATTGAGACACTAAACAATTATTTTTTGAATAATTTACTATAGAAAAGGCAATCCCTGGCGTAATTAAAATTTGCGACAGTATAAAATTATTTTTTTGCAAAATTGACTATAGAAAAGGCAATCCCTAGCGTAATTAAAATTTGCGACACTAAACAATTATTTTTTGCAAAATTTACTATAGAAAAGGCAATCCCTGGCGTAATTAAAATTTGAGACAGTATAAAATGAATTTTTGAATAATTTACTATAGAAAAGGCAATCCTTGGCGTAATTAAAATTTGCGACACTAAACAATTATTTTTTGCAAAATTTACTATAGAAAAGGCAATCCCTGGCGTAATTAAAATTTGAGACAGAAAAAAAATGAATTTTTGAATAATTTACTATAGAAAAGGCAATCCCTGGCGTAATTAAAATTTGCCACAGTATAAAATTATTTTTTGCAAAATTTACTATAGAAAAGGCAATCCCTGGCGTAATTAAAATTTGAGACACTAAACAATTATTTTTTGAATAATTTACTATAGAAAAGGCAATCCCTGGCGTAATTAAAATTTGCGACAGTATAAAATTATTTTTTGCAAAATTTACTATAGAAAAGGCAATCCCTGGCGTAATTAAAATTTGCGACACTAAACAATTATTTTTTGCAAAATTTACTATAGAAAAGGCAATCCCTGGCGTAATTAAAATTTGAGACAGTAAAAAATGAATTTTTGAATAATTTACTATAGAAAAGGCAATCCCTGGCGTAATTAAAATTTGCCACAGTAAAAAATGATTTTTTGCAAAATTTACTATAGAAAAGGCAATCCCTGGCGTAATTAAAATTTGAGACAGTAAAAAAATTATTTTTTGAATAATTTACTATAGAAAAGGCAATCCCTGGCGTAATTAAAATTTGAGACAGAAAAAAAATGAATTTTTGAATAATTTACTATAGAAAAGGCAATCCCTGGCGTAATTAAAATTTGAGACACTAAACAATTATTTTTTGCAAAATTTACTATAGAAAAGGCAATCCCTGGCGTAATTAAAATTTGCGACAGTATAAAATTAAGTTTTGAATAATTTACTATAGAAAAGGCAATCCCTGTCGTAATAAAAATTTGCGACAGTACAAAATTAATTTTTGAATAATTTACTATAGAAAAGGCAATCCCTGGCGTAATTAAAATTTGAGACAGAAAAAAATGAATTTTTGAATAATTTACTATAGAAAAGGCAATCCCTGGCGTAATTAAAATTTGCGACAGTAAAAAATTAGTTTTTGCAAAATTTACTATAGAAAAGGCAATCCCTGGCGTAATTAAAATTTGCGACACTAAACAATTATTTTTTGAATAATTTACTATAGAAAAGGCAATCCCTGGCGTAATTAAAATTTGAGACAGTAAAAAATGAATTTTTGAATAATTTACTATAGAAAAGGGCAATCCCTGGCGTAATTAAAATTTGCGACAGTAAAAAATTATTTTTTGAATAATTTACTATAGAAAATGCAATCCCTGGCGTAATTAAAATTTGCGACACTAAACAATTATTTTTTGAATAATTTACTATAGAAAAGGCAATCCCTGGCGTAATTAAAATTTGAGACAGTAAAAAATGAATTTTTGAATAATTTACTATACAAAAGGCAATCCCTGGCGTAATTAAAATTTGAGACAGAAAAAAAATGAATTTTTGAATAATTTACTATAGAAAAGGCAATCCCTGGCGTAATTAAAATTTGAGACACTAAACAATTATTTTTTGAATAATTTACTATAGAAAAGGCAATCCCTGGCGTAATTAAAATTTGAGACAGAAAAAAATGGATTTTTGAATAATTTACTATAGAAAAGGCAATCCCTGGCGTAATTAAAATTTGCGACACTAAACAATTATTTTTTGCAAAATTTACTATAGAAAAGGCAATCCCTGGCGTAATTAAAATTTGAGACAGTAAAAAATGAATTTTTTAATAATTTACTATAGAAAAGGCAATCCCTGGCGTAATTAAAATTTGCGACAGTAAAAAATTATTTTTCGCAAAATTTACTATAGAAAAGGCAATCCCTGGAGTAATTAAAATTTGCGACAGTAAAAAATTATTTTTTTGAATAATTTACTATACAAAAGGCAATCCCTGGCGTAATTAAAATTTGAGGACAGTATAAAATTAATTTTTGAATAATTTACTATAGAAAAGGGCAATCCCTGGCGTAATTAAAATTTGAGACAGAAAAAAATGAATTCTTGAATAATTTACTATAGAAAAGGCAATCCCTGGCGTAATTAAAATTTGGGAGAGTAAAAAATTAGTTTTTGCAAAATTTACTATAGAAAAGGCAATCCCTGGCGTAATTAAAATTTGCGACACTAAACAATTAATTTTTGAATAATTTACTATAGAAAAGGCAATCCCTGGCGTAATTAAAATTTGAGACAGTAAAAAATTATTTTTTGAATAATTTACTATAGAAAAGGCAATCCCTGGCGTAATAAAAATTTGCGACAGAAAAAAATTAATTTTTGAATAATTTACTATAGAAAAGGCAATCCCTGGCGTAATTAAAATTTGCGACAGTATAAAATTATTTTTTGAATAATTTACTATAGAAAAGGCAATCCCTGGCGTAATTAAAATTTGCGACACTAAACAATTATTTTTTGCAAAATTTACTATAGAAAAGGCAATCCCTGGCGTAATTAAAATTTGCGACACTAAAAAATTAGTTTTTGCAAAATTTACTATAGAAAAGGCAATCCCTGGCGTAATTAAAATTTGAGACAGTAAAAAATAATTTTTTGAATAATTTACTATAGAAAAGGCAATCCCTGGCGTAATTAAAATTTGCGACAGAAAAAAATTAATTTTTGAATAATTTACTATAGAAAAGGCAATCCCTGGCGTAATTAAAATTTGCGACAGAAAAAAATTATTTTTTGCAAAATTTACTATAGAAAAGGCAATCCCTGGCGTAATTAAAATTTGCGACACTAAACAATTAATTTTTGAATAATTTACTATAGAAAAGGCAATCCCTGGCGTAATTAAAATTTGAGACAGTAAAAAATTATTTTTTGAATAATTTACTATAGAAAAGGCAATCCCTGGCGTAATAAAAATTTGCGACAGAAAAAAATTAATTTTTGAATAATTTACTATAGAAAAGGCAATCCCTGGCGTAATTAAAATTTGCGACAGTATAAAATTATTTTTTGAATAATTTACTATAGAAAAGGCAATCCCTGGCGTAATTAAAATTTGCGACACTAAACAATTATTTTTTGCAAAATTTACTATAGAAAAGGCAATCCCTGGCGTAATTAAAATTTGCGACACTAAAAAATTAGTTTTTGCAAAATTTACTATAGAAAAGGCAATCCCTGGCGTAATTAAAATTTGAGACAGTAAAAAATAATTTTTTGAATAATTTACTATAGAAAAGGCAATCCCTGGCGTAATTAAAATTTGAGACAGAAAAAAATGAATTCTTGAATAATTTACTATAGAAAAGGCAATCCCTGGCGTAATTAAAATTTGAGACACTAAACAATTATTTTTTGCAAAATTTACTATAGAAAAGGCAATCCCTGGCGTAATTAAAATTTGAGACAGTAAAAAATTATTTTTTGAATAATTTACTATAGAAAAGGCAATCCCTGGCGTAATTAAAATTTGAGACAGAAAAAAATGAATTTTTGAATAATTTACTATAGAAAAGGCAATCCCTGGCGTAATTAAAATTTGCGACAGTATAAAATTATTTTTTGAATAATTTACTATAGAAAAGGCAATCCTTGGCGTAATTAAAATTTGCGACACTAAACAATTATTTTTTGCAAAATTTACTATAGAAAAGGCAATCCCTGGCGTAATTAAAATTTGAGACAGAAAAAAATGAATTTTTGAATAATTTACTATAGAAAAGGCAATCCCTGGCGTAATTAAAATTTGCGACAGTATAAAATTATTTTTTGCAAAATTTACTATAGAAAAGGCAATCCCTGGCGTAATTAAAATTTGAGACACTAAACAATTATTTTTTGAATAATTTACTATAGAAAAGGCAATCCCTGGCGTAATTAAAATTTGAGACAGAAAAAAATGAGTTTTTGAATAATTTACTATAGAAAAGGCAATCCCTGGCGTAATTAAAATTTGAGACACTAAACAATTATTTTTTGCAAAATTTACTATAGAAAAGGCAATCCCTGGCGTAATTAAAATTTGAGACAGTAAAAAATTATTTTTTGAATAATTTACTATAGAAAAGGCAATCCCCTGGCGTAATTAAAATTTGAGACAGAAAAAAATGAATTTTTGAATAATTTACTATAGAAAAGGCAATCCCTGGCGTAATTAAAATTTGCGACAGTATAAAATTATTTTTTGAATAATTTACTATAGAAAAGGCAATCCTTGGCGTAATTAAAATTTGCGACACTAAACAATTATTTTTTGAATAATTTACTATAGAAAAGGCAATCCTTGGCGTAATTAAAATTTGCGACACTAAACAATTATTTTTTGCAAAATTTACTATAGAAAAGGCAATCCCTGGCGTAATTAAAATTTGAGACAGAAAAAAAAATGAATTTTTGAATAATTTACTATAGAAAAGGCAATCCCTGGCGTAATTAAAATTTGCGACAGTACAAAATTATTTTTTGCAAAATTTACTATAGAAAAGGCAATCCCTGGCGTAATTAAAATTTGAGACACTAAACAATTATTTTTTGAATAATTTACTATAGAAAAGGCAATCCCTGGCGTAATTAAAATTTGCGACAGTATAAAATTATTTTTTGCAAAATTTACTATAGAAAAGGCAATCCCTGGCGTAATTAAAATTTGCGACACTAAACAATTATTTTTTGCAAAATTTACTATAGAAAAGGCAATCCCTGGCGTAATTAAAATATGAGACAGTAAAAAATGAATTTTTGAATAATTTACTATAGAAAAGGCAATCCCTGGCGTAATTAAAATTTGAGACAGAAAAAATGAATTTTTGAATAATTTACTATAGAAAAGGCAATCCCTGGCGTAATTAAAATTTGAGACAGAAAAAAATGAATTCTTGAATAATTTACTATAGAAAAGGCAATCCCTGGCGTAATTAAAATTTGAGACACTAAACAATTATTTTTTGCAAAATTTACTATAGAAAAGGCAATCCCTGGCGTAATTAAAATTTGAGACAGTAAAAAATTATTTTTTGAATAATTTACTATAGAAAAGGCAATCCCTGGCGTAATTAAAATTTGAGACAGAAAAAAATGAATTTTTGAATAATTTACTATAGAAAAGGCAATCCCTGGCGTAATTAAAATTTGCGACAGTATAAAATTATTTTTTGAATAATTTACTATAGAAAAGGCAATCCTTGGCGTAATTAAAATTTGCGACACTAAACAATTATTTTTTGCAAAATTTACTATAGAAAAGGCAATCCCTGGCGTAATTAAAATTTGAGACAGAAAAAAATGAATTTTTGAATAATTTACTATAGAAAAGGCAATCCCTGGCGTAATTAAAATTTGCGACAGTATGAAATTATTTTTTGCAAAATTTACTATAGAAAAGGCAATCCCTGGCGTAATTAAAATTTGAGACACTAAACAATTATTTTTTGAATAATTTACTATAGAAAAGGCAATCCCTGGCGTAATTAAAATTTGAGACAGAAAAAATGAATTTTTGAATAATTTACTATAGAAAAGGCAATCCCTGGCGTAATTAAAATTTGAGACACTAAACAATTATTTTTTGCAAAATTTACTATAGAAAAGGCAATCCCTGGCGTAATTAAAATTTGAGACAGTAAAAAATTATTTTTTGAATAATTTACTATAGAAAAGGCAATCCCTGGCGTAATTAAAATTTGAGACAGAAAAAAATGAATTTTTGAATAATTTACTATAGAAAAGGCAATCCCTGGCGTAATTAAAATTTGCGACAGTATAAAATTATTTTTTGAATAATTTTACTATAGAAAAGGCAATCCTTGGCGTAATTAAAATTTGCGACACTAAACAATTATTTTTTGCAAAATTTACTATAGAAAAGGCAATCCCTGGCGTAATTAAAATTTGAGACAGAAAAAAATGAATTTTTGAATAATTTACTATAGAAAAGGCAATCCCTGGCGTAATTAAAATTTGCGACAGTATAAAATTATTTTTTGCAAAATTTACTATAGAAAAGGCAATCCCTGGCGTAATTAAAATTTGAGACACTAAACAATTATTTTTTGAATAATTTACTATAGAAAAGGCAATCCCTGGCATAATTAAAATTTGCGACAGTATAAAATTATTTTTTGCAAAATTGACTATAGAAAAGGCAATCCCTAGCGTAATTAAAATTTGCGACACTAAACAATTATTTTTTGCAAAATTTACTATAGAAAAGGCAATCCCTGGCGTAATTAAAATTTGAGACAGTATAAAATGAATTTTTGAATAATTTACTATAGAAAAGGCAATCCTTGGCGTAATTAAAATTTGCGACACTAAACAATTATTTTTTGCAAAATTTACTATAGAAAAGGCAATCCCTGGCGTAATTAAAATTTGAGACAGAAAAAAATGAATTTTTGAATAATTTACTATAGAAAAGGCAATCCCTGGCGTAATTAAAATTTGCCACAGTATAAAATTATTTTTTGCAAAATTTACTATAGAAAAGGCAATCCCTGGCGTAATTAAAATTTGAGACACTAAACAATTATTTTTTGAATAATTTACTATAGAAAAGGCAATCCCTGGCGTAATTAAAATTTGCGACAGTATAAAATTATTTTTTGCAAAATTTACTATAGAAAAGGCAATCCCTGGCGTAATAAAAATTTGCGACAGAAAAAAATTAATTTTTGAATAATTTACTATAGAAAAGGCAATCCCTGGCGTAATTAAAATTTGCGACAGTATAAAATTATTTTTTGAATAATTTACTATAGAAAAGGCAATCCCTGGCGTAATTAAAATTTGCGACACTAAACAATTATTTTTTGCAAAATTTACTATAGAAAAGGCAATCCCTGGCGTAATTAAAATTTGCGACACTAAAAAATTAGTTTTTGCAAAATTTACTATAGAAAAGGCAATCCCTGGCGTAATTAAAATTTGAGACAGTAAAAAATAATTTTTTGAATAATTTACTATAGAAAAGGCAATCCCTGGCGTAATTAAAATTTGAGACAGAAAAAAATGAATTCTTGAATAATTTACTATAGAAAAGGCAATCCCTGGCGTAATTAAAATTTGAGACACTAAACAATTATTTTTTGCAAAATTTACTATAGAAAAGGCAATCCCTGGCGTAATTAAAATTTGAGACAGTAAAAAATTATTTTTTGAATAATTTACTATAGAAAAGGCAATCCCTGGCGTAATTAAAATTTGAGACAGAAAAAAATGAATTTTTGAATAATTTACTATAGAAAAGGCAATCCCTGGCGTAATTAAAATTTGCGACAGTATAAAATTATTTTTTGAATAATTTACTATAGAAAAGGCAATCCTTGGCGTAATTAAAATTTGCGACACTAAACAATTATTTTTTGCAAAATTTACTATAGAAAAGGCAATCCCTGGCGTAATTAAAATTTGAGACAGAAAAAAATGAATTTTTGAATAATTTACTATAGAAAAGGCAATCCCTGGCGTAATTAAAATTTGCGACAGTATAAAATTATTTTTTGCAAAATTTACTATAGAAAAGGCAATCCCTGGCGTAATTAAAATTTGAGACACTAAACAATTATTTTTTGAATAATTTACTATAGAAAAGGCAATCCCTGGCGTAATTAAAATTTGAGACAGAAAAAAATGAGTTTTTGAATAATTTACTATAGAAAAGGCAATCCCTGGCGTAATTAAAATTTGAGACACTAAACAATTATTTTTTGCAAAATTTACTATAGAAAAGGCAATCCCTGGCGTAATTAAAATTTGAGACAGTAAAAAATTATTTTTTGAATAATTTACTATAGAAAAGGCAATCCCTGGCGTAATTAAAATTTGAGACAGAAAAAAATGAATTTTTGAATAATTTACTATAGAAAAGGCAATCCCTGGCGTAATTAAAATTTGCGACAGTATAAAATTATTTTTTGAATAATTTACTATAGAAAAGGCAATCCTTGGCGTAATTAAAATTTGCGACACTAAACAATTATTTTTTGAATAATTTACTATAGAAAAGGCAATCCTTGGCGTAATTAAAATTTGCGACACTAAACAATTATTTTTTGCAAAATTTACTATAGAAAAGGCAATCCCTGGCGTAATTAAAATTTGAGACAGAAAAAAAATGAATTTTTGAATAATTTACTATAGAAAAGGCAATCCCTGGCGTAATTAAAATTTGCGACAGTACAAAATTATTTTTTGCAAAATTTACTATAGAAAAGGCAATCCCTGGCGTAATTAAAATTTGAGACACTAAACAATTATTTTTTGAATAATTTACTATAGAAAAGGCAATCCCTGGCGTAATTAAAATTTGCGACAGTATAAAATTATTTTTTGCAAAATTTACTATAGAAAAGGCAATCCCTGGCGTAATTAAAATTTGCGACACTAAACAATTATTTTTTGCAAAATTTACTATAGAAAAGGCAATCCCTGGCGTAATTAAAATATGAGACAGTAAAAAATGAATTTTTGAATAATTTACTATAGAAAAGGCAATCCCTGGCGTAATTAAAATTTGAGACAGAAAAAATGAATTTTTGAATAATTTACTATAGAAAAGGCAATCCCTGGCGTAATTAAAATTTGAGACAGAAAAAAATGAATTCTTGAATAATTTACTATAGAAAAGGCAATCCCTGGCGTAATTAAAATTTGAGACACTAAACAATTATTTTTTGCAAAATTTACTATAGAAAAGGCAATCCCTGGCGTAATTAAAATTTGAGACAGTAAAAAATTATTTTTTGAATAATTTACTATAGAAAAGGCAATCCCTGGCGTAATTAAAATTTGAGACAGAAAAAAATGAATTTTTGAATAATTTACTATAGAAAAGGCAATCCCTGGCGTAATTAAAATTTGCGACAGTATAAAATTATTTTTTGAATAATTTACTATAGAAAAGGCAATCCTTGGCGTAATTAAAATTTGCGACACTAAACAATTATTTTTTGCAAAATTTACTATAGAAAAGGCAATCCCTGGCGTAATTAAAATTTGAGACAGAAAAAAATGAATTTTTGAATAATTTACTATAGAAAAGGCAATCCCTGGCGTAATTAAAATTTGCGACAGTATGAAATTATTTTTTGCAAAATTTACTATAGAAAAGGCAATCCCTGGCGTAATTAAAATTTGAGACACTAAACAATTATTTTTTGAATAATTTACTATAGAAAAGGCAATCCCTGGCGTAATTAAAATTTGAGACAGAAAAAATGAATTTTTGAATAATTTACTATAGAAAAGGCAATCCCTGGCGTAATTAAAATTTGAGACACTAAACAATTATTTTTTGCAAAATTTACTATAGAAAAGGCAATCCCTGGCGTAATTAAAATTTGAGACAGTAAAAAATTATTTTTTGAATAATTTACTATAGAAAAGGCAATCCCTGGCGTAATTAAAATTTGAGACAGAAAAAAATGAATTTTTGAATAATTTACTATAGAAAAGGCAATCCCTGGCGTAATTAAAATTTGCGACAGTATAAAATTATTTTTTGAATAATTTACTATAGAAAAGGCAATCCTTGGCGTAATTAAAATTTGCGACACTAAACAATTATTTTTTGCAAAATTTACTATAGAAAAGGCAATCCCTGGCGTAATTAAAATTTGAGACAGAAAAAAATGAATTTTTGAATAATTTACTATAGAAAAGGCAATCCCTGGCGTAATTAAAATTTGCGACAGTATAAAATTATTTTTTGCAAAATTTACTATAGAAAAGGCAATCCCTGGCGTAATTAAAATTTGAGACACTAAACAATTATTTTTTGAATAATTTACTATAGAAAAGGCAATCCCTGGCGTAATTAAAATTTGCGACAGTATAAAATTATTTTTTGCAAAATTGACTATAGAAAAGGCAATCCCTAGCGTAATTAAAATTTGCGACACTAAACAATTATTTTTTGCAAAATTTACTATAGAAAAGGCAATCCCTGGCGTAATTAAAATTTGAGACAGTATAAAATGAATTTTTGAATAATTTACTATAGAAAAGGCAATCCTTGGCGTAATTAAAATTTGCGACACTAAACAATTATTTTTTGCAAAATTTACTATAGAAAAGGCAATCCCTGGCGTAATTAAAATTTGAGACAGAAAAAAATGAATTTTTGAATAATTTACTATAGAAAAGGCAATCCCTGGCGTAATTAAAATTTGCCACAGTATAAAATTATTTTTTGCAAAATTTACTATAGAAAAGGCAATCCCTGGCGTAATTAAAATTTGAGACACTAAACAATTATTTTTTGAATAATTTACTATAGAAAAGGCAATCCCTGGCGTAATTAAAATTTGCGACAGTATAAAATTATTTTTTGCAAAATTTACTATAGAAAAGGCAATCCCTGGCGTAATTAAAATTTGCGACACTAAACAATTATTTTTTGCAAAATTTACTATAGAAAAGGCAATCCCTGGCGTAATTAAAATTTGAGACAGTAAAAAATGAATTTTTGAATAATTTACTATAGAAAAGGCAATCCCTGGCGTAATTAAAATTTGCCACAGTAAAAAATGATTTTTTGCAAAATTTACTATAGAAAAGGCAATCCCTGGCGTAATTAAAATTTGAGACAGTAAAAAATTATTTTTTGAATAATTTACTATAGAAAAGGCAATCCCTGGCGTAATTAAAATTTGAGACAGAAAAAAATGAATTTTTGAATAATTTACTATAGAAAAGGCAATCCCTGGCGTAATTAAAATTTGAGACACTAAACAATTATTTTTTGCAAAATTTACTATAGAAAAGGCAATCCCTGGCGTAATTAAAATTTGCGACAGTATAAAATTAAGTTTTGAATAATTTACTATAGAAAAGGCAATCCCTGTCGTAATAAAAATTTGCGACAGTATAAAATTAATTTTTGAATAATTTACTATAGAAAAGGCAATCCCTGGCGTAATTAAAATTTGAGACAGAAAAAAATGAATTTTTGAATAATTTACTATAGAAAAGGCAATCCCTGGCGTAATTAAAATTTGCGACAGTAAAAAATTAGTTTTTGCAAAATTTACTATAGAAAAGGCAATCCCTGGCGTAATTAAAATTTGCGACACTAAACAATTATTTTTTGAATAATTTACTATAGAAAAGGCAATCCCTGGCGTAATTAAAATTTGAGACAGTAAAAAATGAATTTTTGAATAATTTACTATAGAAAAGGCAATCCCTGGCGTAATTAAAATTTGCGACAGTAAAAAATTATTTTTTGAATAATTTACTATAGAAAATGCAATCCCTGGCGTAATTAAAATTTGCGACACTAAACAATTATTTTTTGAATAATTTACTATAGAAAAGGCAATCCCTGGCGTAATTAAAATTTGAGACAGTAAAAAATGAATTTTTGAATAATTTACTATACAAAAGGCAATCCCTGGCGTAATTAAAATTTGAGACAGAAAAAAAATGAATTTTTGAATAATTTACTATAGAAAAGGCAATCCCTGGCGTAATTAAAATTTGAGACACTAAACAATTATTTTTTGAATAATTTACTATAGAAAAGGCAATCCCTGGCGTAATTAAAATTTGAGACAGAAAAAAATGGATTTTTGAATAATTTACTATAGAAAAGGCAATCCCTGGCGTAATTAAAATTTGCGACACTAAACAATTATTTTTTGCAAAATTTACTATAGAAAAGGCAATCCCTGGCGTAATTAAAATTTGAGACAGTAAAAAATGAATTTTTTAATAATTTACTATAGAAAAGGCAATCCCTGGCGTAATTAAAATTTGCGACAGTAAAAAATTATTTTTCGCAAAATTTACTATAGAAAAGGCAATCCCTGGAGTAATTAAAATTTGCGACAGTAAAAAATTATTTTTTGAATAATTTACTATACAAAAGGCAATCCCTGGCGTAATTAAAATTTGAGACAGTATAAAACTAATTTTTGAATAATTTACTATA
Organism: Dioctria linearis; assembly: GCA_963930735.1. Taxonomy (NCBI): domain Eukaryota; kingdom Metazoa; phylum Arthropoda; class Insecta; order Diptera; family Asilidae; genus Dioctria; species Dioctria linearis. Next base: position 76,866 of record CAWVNZ010000843.1, read on the forward strand.
GAAAAGGCAATCCCTGGCGTAATTAAAATTTGAGACAGAAAAAAATGAATTCTTGAATAATTTACTATAGAAAAGGCAATCCCTGGCGTAATTAAAATTTGGGAGAGTAAAAAATTAGTTTTTGCAAAATTTACTATAGAAAAGGCAATCCCTGGCGTAATTAAAATTTGCGACACTAAACAATTAATTTTTGAATAATTTACTATAGAAAAGGCAATCCCTGGCGTAATTAAAATTTGAGACAGTAAAAAATTATTTTTTGAATAATTTACTATAGAAAAGGCAATCCCTGGCGTAATAAAAATTTGCGACAGAAAAAAATTAATTTTTGAATAATTTACTATAGAAAAGGCAATCCCTGGCGTAATTAAAATTTGCGACAGTATAAAATTATTTTTTGAATAATTTACTATAGAAAAGGCAATCCCTGGCGTAATTAAAATTTGCGACACTAAACAATTATTTTTTGCAAAATTTACTATAGAAAAGGCAATCCCTGGCGTAATTAAAATTTGCGACACTAAAAAATTAGTTTTTGCAAAATTTACTATAGAAAAGGCAATCCCTGGCGTAATTAAAATTTGAGACAGTAAAAAATAATTTTTTGAATAATTTACTATAGAAAAGGCAATCCCTGGCGTAATTAAAATTTGCGACAGAAAAAAATTAATTTTTGAATAATTTACTATAGAAAAGGCAATCCCTGGCGTAATTAAAATTTGCGACAGAAAAAAATTATTTTTTGCAAAATTTACTATAGAAAAGGCAATCCCTGGCGTAATTAAAATTTGCGACAGTAAAAAATTAGTTTTTGCAAAATTTACTATAGAAAAGGCAATCCCTGGCGTAATTAAAATTTGCGACACTAAACAATTATTTTTTGAATAATTTACTATAGAAAAGGCAATCCCTGGCGTAATTAAAATTTGCGACACTAAACAATTAATTTTTGCAAAATTTACTATAGAAAAGGCAATCCCTGGCGTAATTAAAATTTGCGACATTAAACAATTATTTTTTGAATAATTTACTATAGAAAAGGCAATCCCTGGCGTAATTAAAATTTGCGACACTAAACAATTATTTTTTGAATAATTTACTATAGAAAAGGCAATCCCTGGCGTAATTAAAATTTGAGCCAAAAAAAAATGATTTTTTGAATAATTTACTATAGAAAAGGCAATCCCTGGCGTAATTAAAATTTGCGACAGTATAAAATTGTTTTTTGAATAATTTACTATAGAAAAGGCAATCCCTGGCGTAATTAAAATTTGCGACACTAAACAATTATTTTTTGCAAAATTTACTATAGAAAAGGCAATCCCTGGCGTAATTAAAATTTGAGAGAGAAAAAAATGAATTTTTGAATAATTTACTATAGAAAAGGCAATCCCTGGCGTAATTAAAATTTGCGACAGTATAAAATTATTTTTTGCAAAATTTACTATAGAAAAGGCAGTCCCTGGCGTAATTAAAATTTGCGACACTAAACAATTATTTTTTGCAAAATTTACTATAGAAAAGGCAATCCCTGGCGTAATTAAAATTTGAGACAGTTAAAAATGAATTTTTGAATAATTTACTACAGAAAAGGCAATCCCTGGCGTAATTAAAATTTGCGACAGTAAAAAATTATTTTTTGCAAAATTTACTATAGAAAAGGCAATCCCTGGCGTAATTAAAATTTGCGACAGAAAAAAATTAATTTTTGAATAATTTACTATAGAAAAGGCAATCCCTAGCGTAATTAAAATTTGCGACAGTATAAAATTATTTTTTGAATAATTTACTATAGAAAAGGCAATCCCTGGCGTAATTAAAATTTGCGACACTAAACAATTATTTTTTGCAAAATTTACTATAGAAAAGGCAATCCCTGGCGTAATTAAAATTTGCGACACTAAACAATTATTTTTTGCAAAATTTACTATAGAAAAGGCAATCCCTGGCGTAATTAAAATTTGAGACACTAAACAATTATTTTTTGCAAAATTTACTATAGAAAAGGCAATCCCTGGCGTAATTAAAATTTGAGACACTAAACAATTATTTTTTGAATAATTTACTATAGAAAAGGCAATCCGTGGCGTAATTAAAATTTGCGACAGTTTAAAATTATTTTTTGAATAATTTACTATAGAAAAGGCAATCCCTGGCGTAATTAAAATCTGCGACACTAAACAATTATTTTTTGCAAAATTTACTATTGAAAAGGCAATCCCTGGCGTAATTAAAATTTGAGACACTAAACACTTATTTTTTTGCAAAATTTACTATAGAAAAGGCAATCCCTGGCGTAATGAAAATTTGAGACACTAAACAATTATTTTTTGAATAATTTACTATAGAAAAGGCAATCCCTGGCGTAATTAAAATTTGAGACAGAAAAAAATGAATTTTTGAATAATTTACTATAGAAAAGGCAATCCCTGGCGTAATTAAAATTTGCGACAGTATAAAATTATTTTTTGAGTAATTTACTATAGAAAAGGCAATCCCTGGCGTAATTATAATTTGCGACAGTAAAAAATTATTTTTTGAATAATTTACTATAGAAAAGGCAATCCCTGGCGTAATTAAAATTTGAGACAATAAAAAATGAATTTTTGAATAATTTACTGTAGAAAAGGCAATCCCTGGCGTAATTAAAATTTGCGACAGAAAAAAATTAATTTTTGAATAATTTACTATAGAAAAGGCAATCCCTGGCGTAATTAAAATTTGAGACAGTAAAAAATTATTTTTTGAATAATTTACTATAGAAAAGGCAATCCCTGGCGTAATTAAAATTTGCGACAGAAAAAAATTAATTTTTGCAACATTTACTATAGAAAAGGCAATCCCTGGCGTAATTAAAATTTGCGACAGTAAAAAATTAGTTTTTGCAAAATTTACTATAGAAAAGGCAATCCCTGGCGTAATTATAATTTGCGACAGTAAAAAATTATTTTTTGAATAATTTACTATAGAAAAGGCAATCCCTGGCGTAATTAAAATCTGAGACAGTAAAGAATGAATTTTTGAATAATTTACTATAGAAAAGGCAATCCCTGGCGTAATTAAAATTTGAGACAGAAAAAAATTAATTTTTGAATAATTTACTATAGAAAAGGCAATCCCTGGCGTAATTAAAATTTGAGACAGTAAAAAATTATTTTTTGAATAATTTACTATAGAAAAGGCAATCCCTGGCGTAATTAAAATTTGCGACAGAAAAAAATTAATTTTTGAATAATTTAATATAGAAAAGTCAATCCCTGGCGTAATTAAAATTTGCGACAGAAAAAAATTAATTTTTGCAACATTTACTATAGAAAAGGCAATCCCTGGCGTAATTAAAATTTGCGACAGTAAAAAATTAGTTTTTGCAAAATTTACTATAGAAAAGGCAATCCCTGGCGTAATTAAAATTTGCGACACTAAAAAATTATTTTTTGAATAATTTACTATAGAAAAGGCAATCCCTGGCGTAATAAAAATTTGCGACAGAAAAAAATTAATTTTTGAATAATTTACTATAGAAAAGGCAATCCCTGGCGTAATTAAAATTTGCGACAGAATAAAATTATTTTTTGAATAATTTACTATAGAAAAGGCAATCCCTGGCGTAATTAAAATTTGCGACACTAAACAATTATTTTTTGCAAAATTTACTATAGAAAAGGCAATCCCTGGCGTAATTAAAATTTGCGACACTAAACAATTATTTTTTGCAAAATTTACTATAGAAAAGGCAATCCCTGGCGGAATTAAAATTTGAGACACTAAACAATTATTTTTTGCAAAATTTACTATAGAAAAGGCAATCCCTGGCGTAATTAAAATTTGAGACACTAAACAATTATTTTTTGAATAATTTACTATAGAAAAGGCAATCCCTGGCGTAATTAAAATTTGAGACAGTAAAAAATAATTTTTTGAATAATTTACTATAGAAAAGGCAATCCCTGGCGTAATTAAAATTTGCGACAGAAAAAAATTAATTTTTGAATAATTTACTATAGAAAAGGCAATCCCTGGCGTAATTAAAATTTGCGACAGAAAAAAATTATTTTTTGCAAAATTTACTATAGAAAAGGCAATCCCTGGCGTAATTAAAATTTGCGACAGTAAAAAATTAGTTTTTGCAAAATTTACTATAGAAAAGGCAATCCCTGGCGTAATTAAAATTTGCGACACTAAACAATTATTTTTTGAATAATTTACTATAGAAAAGGCAATCCCTGGCGTAATTAAAATTTGCGACACTAAACAATTAATTTTTGCAAAATTTACTATAGAAAAGGCAATCCCTGGCGTAATTAAAATTTGCGACATTAAACAATTATTTTTTGAATAATTTACTATAGAAAAGGCAATCCCTGGCGTAATTAAAATTTGCGACACTAAACAATTATTTTTTGAATAATTTACTATAGAAAAGGCAATCCCTGGCGTAATTAAAATTTGAGCCAAAAAAAAATGATTTTTTGAATAATTTACTATAGAAAAGGCAATCCCTGGCGTAATTAAAATTTGCGACAGTATAAAATTGTTTTTTGAATAATTTACTATAGAAAAGGCAATCCCTGGCGTAATTAAAATTTGCGACACTAAACAATTATTTTTTGCAAAATTTACTATAGAAAAGGCAATCCCTGGCGTTATTAAAATTTGAGAGAGAAAAAAATGAATTTTTGAATAATTTACTATAGAAAAGGCAATCCCTGGCGTAATTAAAATTTGCGACAGTATAAAATTATTTTTTGCAAAATTTACTATAGAAAAGGCAGTCCCTGGCGTAATTAAAATTTGCGACACTAAGCAATTATTTTTTGCAAAATTTACTATAGAAAAGGCAATCCCTGGCGTAATTAAAATTTGAGACAGTTAAAAATGAATTTTTGAATAATTTACTACAGAAAAGGCAATCCCTGGCGTAATTAAAATTTGCGACAGTAAAAAATTATTTTTTGCAAAATTTACTATAGAAAAGGCAATCCCTGGCGTAATTAAAATTTGCGACAGAAAAAAATTAATTTTTGAATAATTTACTATAGAAAAGGCAATCCCTAGCGTAATTAAAATTTGCGACAGTATAAAATTATTTTTTGAATAATTTACTATAGAAAAGGCAATCCCTGGCGTAATTAAAATTTGCGACACTAAACAATTATTTTTTGCAAAATTTACTATAGAAAAGGCAATCCCTGGCGTAATTAAAATTTGCGACACTAAACAATTATTTTTTGCAAAATTTACTATAGCAAAGGCAATCCCTGGCGTAATTAAAATTTGAGACACTAAACAATTATTTTTTGCAAAATTTACTATAGAAAAGGCAATCCCTGGCGTAATTAAAATTTGAGACACTAAACAATTATTTTTTGAATAATTTACTATAGAAAAGGCAATCCCTGGCGTAATTAAAATTTGCGACAGTATAAAATTATTTTTTGAATAATTTACTATAGAAAAGGCAATCCCTGGCGTAATTAAAATTTGCGACACTAAACAATTATTTTTTGCAAAATTTACTATAGAAAAGGCAATCCCTGGCGTAATTAAAATTTGAGACACTAAACACTTATTTTTTTGCAAAATTTACTATAGAAAAGGCAATCCCTGGCGTAATTAAAATTTGAGATACTAAACAATTATTTTTTGAATAATTTACTATAGAAAAGGCAATCCCTGGCGTAATTAAAATTTCTGACAGAAAAAAATGAATTTTTGAATAATTTACTATAGAAAAGGCAATCCCTGGCGTAATTAAAATTTGCGACAGTGTAAAATTATTTTTTGAATAATTTACTATAGAAAAGGCAATCCCTGGCGTAGATATAATTTGCGACAGTAAAAAATTATTTTTTGAATAATTTACTATAGAAAAGGCAATCCCTGGCGTAATTAAAATTTGAGACAATAAAAAATGAATTTTTGAATAATTTACTGTAGAAAAGGCAATCCCTGGCGTAATTAAAATTTGCGACAGAAAAAAATTAATTTTTGAATAATTTACTATAGAAAAGGCAATCCCTGGCGTAATTAAAATTTGAGACAGTAAAAAATTATTTTTTGAATAATTTACTATAGAAAAGGCAATCCCTGGCGTAATTAAAATTTGCGACAGAAAAAAATTAATTTTTGCAACATTTACTATAGAAAAGGCAATCCCTGGCGTAATTAAAATTTGCGACAGTAAAAAATTAGTTTTTGCAAAATTTACTATAGAAAAGGCAATCCCTGGCGTAATTATAATTTGCGACAGTAAAAAATTATTTTTTGAATAATTTACTATAGAAAAGGCAATCCCTGGCGTAATTAAAATTTGAGACAGTAAAAAATGAATTTTTGAATAATTTACTATAGAAAAGGCAATCCCTGGCGTAATTAAAATTTGAGACAGAAAAAAATTAATTTTTGAATAATTTACTATAGAAAAGGCAATCCCTGGCGTAATTAAAATTTGAGACAGTAAAAAATTATTTTTTGAATAATTTACTATAGAAAAGGCAATCCCTGGCGTAATTAAAATTTGCGACAGAAAAAAATTAATTTTTGAATAATTTAATATAGAAAAGTCAATCCCTGGCGTAATTAAAATTTGCGACAGAAAAAAATTAATTTTTGCAACATTTACTATAGAAAAGGCAATCCCTGGCGTAATTAAAATTTGCGACAGTAAAAAATTAGTTTTTGCAAAATTTACTATAGAAAAGGCAATCCCTGGCGTAATTAAAATTTGCGACACTAAACAATTATTTTTTGAATAATTTACTATAGAAAAGGCAATCCCTGGCGTAATTAAAATTTGCGACACTAAACAATTATTTTTTGCAAAATTTACTATAGAAAAGGCAATCCATGGCGTAATTAAAATTTGCGACACTAAACAATTATTTTTTGAATAATTTACTATAGAAAAGGCAATCCCTGGCGTAATTAAAATTTGCGACACTAAACAATTATTTTTTGAATAATTTACTATAGAAAAGGCAATCCCTGGCGTAATTAAAATTTGATCCAAAAAAAATGATTTTTTGAATAATTTACTATAGAAAAGGCAATCCCTGGCGTAATTAAAATTTGCGACAGTATAAAATTGTTTTTTGAATAATTTACTAAAGAAAAGGCAAACCCTGGCGTAATTAAAATTTGCGACACTAAACAATTATTTTTTGCAAAATTTACTATAGAAAAGGCAATCCCTGGCGTAATTAAAATTTGAGACAGAAAAAAATGAATTTTTGAATAATTTACTATAGAAAAGGCAATCCCTGGCGTAATTAAAATTTGCGACAGTGTAAAATTATTTTTTGCAAAATTTACTATAGAAAAGGCAGTCCCTGGCGTAATTAAAATTTGCGACACTAAACAATTATTTTTTGCTAAATTTACTATAGAAAAGGCAATCCCTGGCGTAGTTAAAATTTGAGACAGTTAAAAATGAATTTTTGAATAATTTACTATAGAAAAGGCAATCCCTGGCGTAATTAAAATTTGCGACAGTAAAAAATTATTTTTTGCAAAATTTACTATAGAAAAGGCAATACCTGGCGTAATTAAAATTTGCGACAGAAAAAAATTTATTTTTGAATAATTTACTATAGAAAAGGCAATCCCTAGCGTAATTAAAATTTGCGACAGTATAAAATTATTTTTTGAATAATTTACTATAGAAAAGGCAATCCCTGGCGTAATTAAAATTTGCGACACTAAACAATTATTTTTTGCAAAATTTACTATAGAAAAGGCAATCCCTCGCGTAATTAAAATTTGCGACACTAAACAATTATTTTTTGCAAAATTTACTATAGAAAAGGCAATCCCTGGCGTAATTAAAATTTGAGACACTAAACAATTATTTTTTGCAAACTTTACTATAGAAAAGGCAATCCCTGGCGTAATTAAAATTTGAGACACTAAACAATTATTTTTTGAATAATTTACTATAGAAAAGGCAATCCCTGGCGTAATTAAAATTTGCGACAGTATAAAATTATTTTTTGAATAATTTACTATAGACAATCCCTGGCGTAATTAAAATTTGCGACACTAAACAATTATTTTTTGCAAAATTTACTATAGAAAAGGCAATCCCTGGCGTAATTAAAATTTGCGACACTAAACAATTATTTTTTGCAAAATTTACTATAGAATAGGCAATCCCTGGCGTAATTAAAATTTGAGACACTAAACAATTATTTTTTGCAAAATTTACTATAGAAAAGGCAATCCCTGGCGTAATTAAAATTTGAGACACTAAACAATTATTTTTTGAATAATTTACTATAGAAAAGGCAATCCCTGGCGTAATTAAAATTTGCGACAGAAAAAAATTAATTTTTGCAACATTTACTATAGAAAAGGCAATCCCTGGCGTAATTAAAATTTGCGACAGTAAAAAATTAGTTTTTGCAAAATTTACTATAGAAAAAGCAAACCCTGGCGTAATTAAAATTTGCGACACTAAACAATTATTTTTTGAATAATTTACTATAGAAAAGGCAATCCCTGGCGTAATTAAAATTTGCGACACTAAACAATTATTTTTTGCAAAATTACTATAGAAAAGGCAATCCCTGGCGTAATTAAAATTTGCGACACTAAACAATTATTTTTTGAATAATTTACTATAGAAAAGGCAATCCCTGGCGTAATTAAAATTTGTGACACTAAACAATTATTTTTTGAATAATTTACTATAGAAAAGGCAATCCCTGGCGTAATTAAAATTTGAGACAGAAAAAAATTAATTTTTGAATAATTTACTATAGAAAAGGCAATCCCTGGCGTAATTAAAATTTGCGACAGTATAAAATTATTTTTTGAATAATTTACTATAGAAAAGGCAATCCCTGGCGTAATTAAAATTTGCGACACTAAACAATTATTTTTTGCAAAATTTACTATAGAAAAGGCAATCCCTGGCGTAATTAAAATTTGAGACAGAGAAAAATGAATTTTTGAATAATTTACTATAGAAAAGGCAATCCCTGCCGTAATTAAAATTTGCGACAGTATAAAATTATTTTTTGCAAAATTTACTATAGAAAAGGCAATCCCAGGCGTAATTAAAATTTGAGACACTAAACAATTATTTTTTGAATAATTTACTATAGAAAAGGCAATCCCTGGCGTAATTAAAATTTGAGACAGAAAAATATGAATTTTTGAATAATTTACTATAGAAAAGGCAATCCCTGGCGTAATTAAAATTTGCGACACTAAACAATTATTTTTTGCAAAATTTACTATAGAAAAGGCAATCCCTGGAGTGATTAAAATTTGAGACAGAAAAAAATGAATTTTTGAATAATTTACTATAGAAAAGGCAATCCCTGGCGTAATTAAAATTTGCGACAGTATAAAATTATTTTTTGAATAATTTACTATAGAAAAGGCAATCCCTGGCGTAATTAAAATTTGCGACACTAAACAATTATTTTTTGCAAAATTTACTATAGAAAAGGCAATCCCTGGCGTAATTAAAATTTGAGACAGAAAAAAATGAATTTTTGAATAATTTACTATAGAAAAGGCAATCCCTGCCGTAATTAAAATTTGCGACAGTATAAAATTATTTTTTGCAAAATTTACTATAGAAAAGGCAATCCTTGGCGTAATTAAAATTTGAGACACTAAACAATTATTTTTTGAATAATTTACTATAGAAAAGGCAATCCCTGGCGTAATTAAAATTTGAGACAGAAAAAAATGAATTTTTGAATAATTTACTATAGAAAAGGCAATCCCTGGCGTAATTAAAATTTGCGACACTAAACAATTATTTTTTGCAAAATTTACTATAGAAAAGGCAATCCCTGGCGTAATTATAATTTGAGACAGTAAAAAATGAATTTTTGAATAATTTGCTACAGAAAAGGCAATCCCTGGCGTAATTAAAATTTGCGACAGTAAAAAATTATATTTTGCAAAATTTACTATAGAAAAGGCAATCCCTGGCGTAATTAAAATTTGCGACAGAAAAAAATTAATTTTTGAATAATTTACTATAGAAAAGGCAATCCCTGGCGTAATTAAAATTTGCGACAATATAAAATAATTTTTTGTATAATTTACTATAGAAAAGGCAATCCCTGGCGTAATTAAAATTTGCGACACTAAACAATTATTTTTTGCAAAATTTACTATAGAAAAGGCAATCCCTGGCGTAATTAAAATTTGCGACGCTAAACAATTATTTTTTGCAAAATTTACTATAGAAAAGGCAATCCCTGGCGTAATTAAAATTTGAGACACTAAACAATTATTTTTTGCAAAATTTACTATAGAAAAGGCAATCCCTGGCGTAATTAAAATTTGAGACACTAAACAATTATTTTTTGAATAATTTACTATAGAAAAGGCAATCCCTGGCGTAACTAAAATTTGCGACAGTATAAAATTATTTTTTGAATAATTTACTATAGAAAAGGCAATCCCTGGCGTAATTAAAATTTGCGACACTAAACAATTATTTTTTGCAAAATTTACTATAGAAAAGGCAATCCCTGCCGTAATTAAAATTTGCGACACTAAACAATTATTTTTTGCAAAATTTACTACAGAAAAAGGCAATCCCTGGCGTAATTAAAATTTGAGACACTAAACAATTATTTTTTGCAAAATTTACTATAGAAAAGGCAATCCCTGGCGTAATTAAAATTTGAGACACTAAACAATTTGTTTTTGAATAATTTACTATAGAAAAGGCAAACCCTGGCGTAATTAAAATTTGAGACAGAAAAAAATGAATTTTTGAATAATTTACTATAGAAAAGGCAATCCCTGGCGTAATTAAAATTTGCGACAATATAAAATAATTTTTTGTATAATTTACTATAGAAAAGGCAATCCCTGGCGTAATTAAAATTTGCGACACTAAACAATTATTTTTTGCAAAATTTACTATAGAAAAGGCAATCCCTGGCGTAATTAAAATTTGCGACGCTAAACAATTATTTTTTGCAAAATTTACTATAGAAAAGGCAATCCCTGGCGTAATTAAAATTTGAGACACTAAACAATTTGTTTTTGAATAATTTACTATAGAAAAGGCAAACCCTGGCGTAATTAAAATTTGAGACAGAAAAAAATGAATTTTTGAATACTTTACTATAGAAAAGGCAATCCCTGGCGTAATTAAAATTTGAGACACTAAACAATTTGTTTTTGAATAATTTACTATAGAAAAGGCAAACCCTGGCGTAATTAAAATTTGAGACAGAAAAAAATGAATTTTTGAATAATTTACTATAGAAAAGGCAATCCCTGGCGTAATTAAAATTTGCGACAATATAAAATAATTTTTTGTATAATTTACTATAGAAAAGGCAATCCCTGGCGTAATTAAAATTTGCGACACTAAACAATTATTTTTTGCAAAATTTACTATAGAAAAGGCAATCCCTGGCGTAATTAAAATTTGCGACGCTAAACAATTATTTTTTGCAAAATTTACTATAGAAAAGGCAATCCCTGGCGTAATTAAAATTTGAGACACTAAACAATTATTTTTTGCAAAATTTACTATAGAAAAGGCAATCCCTGGCGTAATTAAAATTTGAGACACTAAACAATTTGTTTTTGAATAATTTACTGTAGAAAAGGCAAACCCTGGCGTAATTAAAATTTGAGACAGAAAAAAATGAATTTTTGAATAATTTACTATAGAAAAGGCAATCCCTGGCGTAATTAAAATTTGAGACACTAAACAATTTGTTTTTGAATAATTTACTATAGAAAAGGCAAACCCTGGCGTAATTAAAATTTGAGACAGAAAAAAATGAATTTTTGAATAATTTACTATAGAAAAGGCAATCCCTGGCGTAATTAAAATTTGCGACAGTATAAAATTATTTTTTGAATAATTTACTATAGAAAAGGCAATCCCTGGCGTAATTATAATTTGCGACAGTAAAAAATTATTTTTTGAATAATTTACTATAGAAAAGGCAATCCCTGGCGTAATTAAAATTTGAGACAGTAAAAAATGAATTTTTGAATAATTTACTATAGAAAAGGCAATCCCTGGCGTAATTAAAATTTGCGACAGAAAAAAATTAATTTTTGAATAATTTACTATAGAAAAGGCAATCCCTGGCGTAATTAAAATTTGCGACACTAAACAATTATTTTTTGCAAAATTTACTATAGAAAAGGCAATCCCTGGCGTAATTAAAATTTGCGACGCTAAACAATTATTTTTTGCAAAATTTACTATAGAAAAGGCAATCCCTGGCGTAATTAAAATTTGAGACACTAAACAATTATTTTTTGAATAATTTACTATAGAAAAGGCAAACCCTGGCGTAATTAAAATTTGAGACAGAAAAAAATGAATTTTTGAATAATTTACTATAGAAAAGGCAATCCCTGGCGTAATTAAAATTTGCGACAGTATAAAATTATTTTTTGAATAATTTACTATAGAAAAGGCAATCCCTGGCGTAATTAAAATTTGCGACAGAAAAAAATTAATTTTTGAATAATTTACTATAGAAAAGGCAATCCCTGGCGTAATTAAAATTTGCGACACTAAACAATTATTTTTTGCAAAATTTACTATAGAAAAGGCAATCCCTGGCGTAATTAAAATTTGAGACACTAAGCAATTATTTTTTGCAAAATTTACTATAGAAAAGGCAATCCCTGGCGTAATTAAAATTTGAGACACTAAACAATTATTTTTTGCAAAATTTACTATAGAAAAGGCAATCCCTGGCGTAATTAAAATTTGAGACACTAAATTATTTTTTGAATAATTTACAATAGAAAAGGCAATCCCTGGCGTAACTAAAATTTGCGACACTAAACAATTATTTTTTGCAAAATTTACTATAGAAAAGGCAATCCCTGGCGTAATTAAAATTTGCGACACTAAACAATTATTTTTTGCAAAATTTACTATAGAAAAGGCAATCCCTGGCGTAATTAAAATTTGCGACAGAAAAAAATTAATTTTTGAATAATTTACTATAGAAAAGGCAATCCCTGGCGTAATTAAAATTTGCGACAATATAAAATAATTTTTTGTATAATTTACTATAGAAAAGGCAATCCCTGGCGTAATTAAAATTTGCGACACTAAACAATTATTTTTTGCAAAATTTACTATAGAAAAGGCAATCCCTGGCGTAATTAAAATTTGCGACGCTAAACAATTATTTTTTGCAAAATTTACTATAGAAAAGGCAATCCCTGGCGTAATTAAAATTTGAGACACTAAACAATTATTTTTTACAAAATTTACTATAGAAAAGGCAATCCCTGGCGTAATTAAAATTTGAGACACTAAACAATTATTTTTTGAATAATTTACTATAGAAAAGGCAATCCCTGGCGTAACTAAAATTTGCGACAGTATAAAATTATTTTTTGAATAATTTACTATAGAAAAGGCAATCCCTGGCGTAATTAAAATTTGCGACACTAAACAATTATTTTTTGCAAAATTTACTATAGAAAAGGCAATCCCTGGCGTAATTAAAATTTGCGACACTAAACAATTATTTTTTGCAAAATTTACTACAGAAAAAGGCAATCCCTGGCGTAATTAAAATTTGAGATACTAAACAATTATTTTTTGCAAAATTTACTATAGAAAAGGCAATCCCTGGCGTAATTAAAATTTGAGACACCAAACAATTTGTTTTTGAATAATTTACTATAGAAAAGGCAAACCCTGGCGTAATTAAAATTTGAGACAGAAAAAAATGAATTTTTGAATAATTTACTATAGAAAAGGCAATCCCTGGCGTAATTAAAATTTGCGACAGTATAAAATTATTTTTTGAATAATTTACTATAGAAAAGGCAATCCCTGGCGTAATTAAAATTTGCGACGCTAAACAATTATTTTTTGCAAAATTTACTATAGAAAAGGCAATCCCTGGCGTAATTAAAATTTGAGACACTAAACAATTATTTTTTGCAAAATTTACTATAGAAAAGGCAATCCCTGGCGTAATTAAAATTTGAGACACTAAACAATTTGTTTTTGAATAATTTACTATAGAAAAGGCAAACCCTGGCGTAATTAAAATTTGAGACAGAAAAAAATGAATTTTTGAATAATTTACTATAGAAAAGGCAATCCCTGGCGTAATTAAAATTTGAGACACTAAACAATTTGTTTTTGAATAATTTACTATAGAAAAGGCAAACCCTGGCGTAATTAAAATTTGAGACAGAAAAAAATGAATTTTTGAATAATTTACTATAGAAAAGGCAATCCCTGGCGTAATTAAAATTTGCGACAATATAAAATAATTTTTTGTATAATTTACTATAGAAAAGGCAATCCCTGGCGTAATTAAAATTTGCGACACTAAACAATTATTTTTTGCAAAATTTACTATAGAAAAGGCAATCCCTGGCGTAATTAAAATTTGCGACGCTAAACAATTATTTTTTGCAAAATTTACTATAGAAAAGGCAATCCCTGGCGTAATTAAAATTCGAGACACTAAACAATTATTTTTTGCAAAATTTACTATAGAAAAGGCAATCCCTGGCGTAATTAAAATTTGAGACACTAAACAATTTGTTTTTGAATAATTTACTATAGAAAAGGCAAACCCTGGCGTAATTAAAATTTGAGACAGAAAAAAATGAATTTTTGAATAATTTACTATAGAAAAGGCAATCCCTGGCGTAATTAAAATTTGAGACACTAAACAATTTGTTTTTGAATAATTTACTATAGAAAAGGCAAACCCTGGCGTAATTAAAATTTGAGACAGAAAAAAATGAATTTTTGAATAATTTACTATAGAAAAGGCAATCCCTGGCGTAATTAAAATTTGCGACAGTATAAAATTATTTTTTGAATAATTTACTATAGAAAAGGCAATCCCTGGCGTAATTATAATTTGCGACAGTAAAAAATTATTTTTTGAATAATTTACTATAGAAAAGGCAATCCCTGGCGTAATTAAAATTTGAGACAGTAAAAAATGAATTTTTGAATAATTTACTATAGAAAAGGCAATCCCTGGCGTAATTAAAATTTGCGACAGAAAAAAATTAATTTTTGAATAATTTACTATAGAAAAGGCAATCCCTGGCGTAATTAAAATTTGCGACACTAAACAATTATTTTTTGCAAAATTTACTATAGAAAAGGCAATCCCTGGCGTAATTAAAATTTGCGACGCTAAACAATTATTTTTTGCAAAATTTACTATAGAAAAGGCAATCCCTGGCGTAATTAAAATTTGCGACACTAAACAATTATTTTTTGCAAAATTTACTATAGAAAAGGCAATCCCTGGCGTAATTAAAATTTGAGACACTAAGCAATTATTTTTTGCAAAATTTACTATAGAAAAGGCAATCCCTGGCGTAATTAAAATTTGAGACACTAAACAATTATTTTTTGCAAAATTTACTATAGAAAAGGCAATCCCTGGCGTAATTAAAATTTGAGACACTAAATTATTTTTTGAATAATTTACAATAGAAAAGGCAATCCCTGGCGTAACTAAAATTTGCGACACTAAACAATTATTTTTTGCAAAATTTACTATAGAAAAGGCAATCCCTGGCGTAATTAAAATTTGCGACACTAAACATAATTTTTTGCAAAATTTACTATAGAAAAGGCAATCCCTGGCGTAATTAAAATTTGCGACAGAAAAAAATTAATTTTTGAATAATTTACTATAGAAAAGGCAATCCCTGGCGTAATTAAAATTTGCGACAATATAAAATAATTTTTTGTATAATTTACTATAGAAAAGGCAATCCCTGGCGTAATTAAAATTTGCGACACTAAACAATTATTTTTTGCAAAATTTACTATAGAAAAGGCAATCCCTGGCGTAATTAAAATTTGCGACGCTAAACAATTATTTTTTGCAAAATTTACTATAGAAAAGGCAATCCCTGGCGTAATTAAAATTTGAGACACTAAACAATTATTTTTTACAAAATTTACTATAGAAAAGGCAATCCCTGGCGTAATTAAAATTTGAGACACTAAACAATTATTTTTTGAATAATTTACTATAGAAAAGGCAATCCCTGGCGTAACTAAAATTTGCGACAGTATAAAATTATTTTTTGAATAATTTACTATAGAAAAGGCAATCCCTGGCGTAATTAAAATTTGCGACACTAAACAATTATTTTTTGCAAAATTTACTATAGAAAAGGCAATCCCTGGCGTAATTAAAATTTGCGACACTAAACAATTATTTTTTGCAAAATTTACTACAGAAAAAGGCAATCCCTGGCGTAATTAAAATTTGAGACACTAAACAATTATTTTTTGCAAAATTTACTATAGAAAAGGCAATCCCTGGCGTAATTAAAATTTGAGACACCAAACAATTTGTTTTTGAATAATTTACTATAGAAAAGGCAAACCCTGGCGTAATTAAAATTTGAGACAGAAAAAAATGAATT
>CAWVNZ010000844.1:0-30647 GCA_963930735.1 Dioctria linearis
AAAAAATTACGCCAGGGATTGGCTTTTTCTATAGTAAATTATTCAAAAATAATTTTTTTAACTGTCGCAAATTATAATTACGCCAGGGATTGCCTTCCTATAGTAAATTATTCAAAAAATAATTTTTTACTGTCGCAAATTTTAATTACGCTAGGGATTGCCTTTCTATAGTAAATTATTCAAAAAATAATTTTTTACTGTCGCAAATTTTAATTACGCCAGGGATTGCCTTTTCTATAGTAAATTATTCAAAAAATAATTTTTTACTGTCTCAAATTTTAATTACGCAGGGATTGCCTTTTCTATAGTAAATTATTCAAAAAATAATTTTACTGTCGCAAATTTTAATTACGCCAGGGATTGCCTTTTCTATAGTAAATTATTCAAAAAAATCATTTTTTACTGTCGCAAATTTAATTACGCCAGGGATTGCCTTTTCTATAGTAAATTATTCAAAAATTAATTTTTTACTGTCGCAAATTTAATTACGCCAGGGATTGCTTTTCAATAGTAAATTTTGCAAAAATTATTTTTTACTGTCGCAAATTTTAATTACGCCAGGGATTGCTTTTCTATAGTAAATTATTCAAAAAATAATTTTTTTCTGTCGCAAATTTTAATTACGCCAGGGATTGCCTTTTCTATAATAAATTTTGCAAAAAATAATTTTTTTACTGTCTCAAATTTTAATTACGCCAGGGGTTGCCATTTCTATAGTAAATTATTCAAAAAATAATTTTTTACTCTTGCAAATTTTAATTACGCCAGGGATTGCCTTTTCTATAGTAAATTATTCAAAAAATAATTTTTTACTGTCGCAAATTTTAATTACGCCAGGGATTGCCTTTTCTATAGTAAATTATTCCAAAAATAATTTTTTACTGTTGCAAATTTAATTACGCCAGGGATTGCCATTTCTATAGTAAATTATTCAAAAAATAATTTTTTACTCTTGCAAATTTTAATTACGCCAGGGATTGCCTTTTCTATAGTAAATTATTCAAAAAATAATTTTTTACTGTCGCAAATTTTAATTACGCCAGGGATTGCCTTTTCTATAGTAAATTATTCAAAAAATAATTTTTTACTGTCGCAAATTTTAATTACGCCAGGGATTGCCTTTTCTATAGTAAATTATTCAAAAAATAATTTTTTACTGTCTCAAATTTTATTACGCCAGGGGTTGCCATTTCTATAGTAAATTATTCAAAAAATAATTTTTTACTCTTGCAAATTTTAATTACGCCAGGGATTGCCTTTTCTATAGTAAATTATTCAAAAAATAATTTTTTTATGTCGCAAATTTTAATTACGCCAGGGATTGCCTTTTCTATAGTAAATTATTCAAAAAATAATTTTTTACTGTTGCAAATTTAATTACGCCAGGGATTGCCTTTTCATATAGTAAATTATTCAAAAAATAATTTTTTACTGTTGCAATTTTAAATACGCCAGGGATTGCCTTTTCTATAGTAAATTATTCAAAAAATAATTTTTTTACTGTCTCAAATTTTAATTACGCCAGGGATTGCCTTTTCTATAGAAATTATTCAAAAAATAATTTTTTACTGTCGCAAATTTTAATTACGCCAGGGATTGCCTTTTCTATAGTAAATTATTCAAAAATAATTTTTTTACTGTCGCAAATTATAATTACGCCAGGGATTGCCTTTCCTATAGTAAATTATTCAAAAAATAATTTTTTACTGTCGCAAATTTTAATTACGCCAGGGATTGCCTTTTCTATAGTAAATTATTCAAAAAATAATTTTTTACTGTCGCAAATTTAAAATTACGCCAGGGATTGCCTTTTCTATAGTAAATTATTCAAAAAATAATTTTTTACTGTCTCAAATTTTAATTACGCCAGGGATTGCCTTTTCTATAGTAAATTATTCAAAAAATAATTTTTACTGTCGCAAATTTTAATTACGCCAGGGATTGCCTTTTCTATAGTAAATTATTCAAAAAATCATTTTTTACTGTCGCAAATTTTAATTACGCCAGGGATTGCCTTTTCTATAGTAAATTATTCAAAAATTAATTTTTACTGTCTCAAATTTTAATTACGCCAGGGATTGCTTTTCAATAGTAAATTTTGCAAAAAATAATTTTTTACTGTCGCAAATTTTAATTACGCCAGGGATTGCCTTTTCTATAGTAAATTATTCAAAAAATAATTTTTTCTGTCGCAAATTTTAATTACGCCAGGGATTGCCTTTTCTATAGTAAATTTTGCAAAAAATAATTTTTTACTGTCGCAAATTTTAATTACGCCAGGGATTGCCTTTTCTATAGTAAATTATTCAAAAATTAATTTTTTACTGTCGCAAATTTTAATTACGCCAGGGACTGCCTTTTCTATAGTAAATTTTGCAAAAAATAATTTTTTACTGTCGCAAATTTTAATTACGCCAGGGATTGCCTTTTCTATAGTAAATTATTCAAAAAATAATTTTTTACTGTTGCAAATTTTAATTACGGCAGGGATTGCCTTTTCTATAGTAAATTATTCAAAAATTAATTTTTTACTGTCGCAAATTTTAATTACGCCAGGGATTGCCTTTTCTATAGTAAATTATTCAAAAAATAATTTCTTACTGTCGCAAATTTTAAATACGCCAGGGATTGCCTTTTCTATAGTAAATTATTCAAAAAATAATTTTTTACTGTTGCAAATTTTAAATACGCCAGGGATTGCCTTTTCTATAGTAAATTTCGCAAAAAATAATTTTTTACTGTCGCAAATTTTAATTACGCCAGGGATTGCCTTTTCTATAGTAAATTATTCAAAAATTCATTTTTTACTGTCGCAAATTTTAATTACGCCGGGGATTGCCTTTTCTATAGTAAATTATTCAAAAAATAATTTTTTACTGTCGCAAATTTTAATTACGCCAGGGATTGCCTTTTCTATAGTAAATTATTCAAAAAATAATTTTTTACTGTTGCAAATTTTAATTACGCCAGGTATTGCCTTTTCTATAGTAAATTTTGCAAAAAAATAATTTTTTACTGTCGCAAATTTTAATTACGCCAGGGATTGCCTTTTCTATAGTAAATTATTCAAAAAATAAATTTTTACTGTTGAAAATTTTAATTACGCCAGGGATTGCCTTTTCTATAGTAAATTATTCAAAAAATAATTTTATACTGTCGCAAATTATAATTACGCCAGGGATTGCCTTTTCTATAGTAAAGTATTCAAAAATTCATTTTTTACTGTCGCAAATTTTAATTACGCCAGGGATTGCCTTTTCTATAGTAAATTATTCAAAAAATTATTTTTTACTGTCTCAAATTTTAACTACGCCAGGGATTGCCTTTTCTATAGTAAATTATTCAAAAAATAATTTTTTACTGTCGCAAATTTTAATTACGCCAGGGATTGCCTTTTCTATAGTAAATTATTCAAAAATTAATTTTTTACTGTCGCAAATTTTAATTACGCCAGGGATTGCCGTTTCTATAGTAAATTATTCAAAAAATAATTTTTTACTGTCTCAAATTTTAATTACGCCAGGGATTGCCTTTTCTATAGTAAATTATTCAAAAAATAATTTTTTACTGTCTCAAATTTTAATTACGCCAGGGATTGCCTTATCTATAGTAAATTATTCAAAAAATCATTTTTTACTGTCGCAAATTTTAATTACGCCAGGGATTGCCTTTTCTATAGTAAATTATTCAAAAAATAATTTTTTACTGTCGCAAATTTTAATTACGCCAGGGATTGCCTTTTCTATAGTAAATTATTCAAAAAATAATTTTTTACTGTCGCAAATTTTAAATACGCCAGGGATTGCCTTTTCTATAGTAAATTATTCAAAAAATAATTTTTTACTGTCGCAAATTTTAATTACGCCAGGGATTGCCTTTTCTATAGTAAATTATTCAAAAAATAATTTTTTACTGTTGCAAATTTTAATTACGCCAGGGATTGCCTTTTCTATAGTAAATTTTGCAAAAAATAATTTTTTACTGTCGCAAATTTTAGTTACGCCAGGGATTGCCTTTTCTATAGTAAATTATTCAAAAAATAATTTTTTACTGTTGCAAATTTTAACTACGCCAGGGATTGCCTTTTCTATAGTAAATTATTCATAAAATAATTTTATACTGTCGCAAATTTTAATTACGCCAGGGATTGCCTTTTCTATAGTAAATTTTGCAAAAAATAATTTTTTAATGTTGCAAATTTTAATTACGCCAGGGATTGCCTCTTCTATAGTAAATTATTCAAAAAATAATTTTTTACTGTCGCATATTTTAAATACGCCAGAGATTGCCTTTTCTGTAGTAAATTTTGCAAAAAATAATTTTTTATTGTTTCAAATTTTAATTACGCCAGGGATTGCCTTTTCTATAGTAAATTATTCAAAAAATAATTTTTTACTGTCGCAAATTTTAATTACGCCAGGGATTGCCTTTTCTATAGTAAATTTTGCAAAAAATAATTTTTTACTGTCGCAAATTTTAATTACGCCAGGGATTGCCTTTTCTATAGTAAATTATTCAAAAAATAATTTTTTACTGTCGCAAATTTTAAATACGCCAGGGATTGCCTTTTCTATAGTAAATTATTCAAAAAATAATTTTTTACTGTCGCAAATTTTAATTACACCAGGGATTGCCTTTTCTATAGTAAATTATTCAAAAAATAATTTTTTACTGTCGCAAATTTTAAATACGCCAGGGATTGCCTTTTCTATAGTAAATTATTCAAAAAATAATTTTTTACTGTCGCAAATTTTAAATATGCCAGGGATTGCCTTTTCTATAGTAAATCATTCAAAAAATAATTTTTTACTGTCGCAAATTTTAATTACGCCAGGGATTGCCTTTTCTATAGTAAATTATTCAAAAAATAATTTTTTACTGTTGCAAATTTTAATTACGCCAGGGATTGCCTTTTCTATAGTAAATTTTGCAAAAAATAATTTTTTACTGTCGCAAGATTTAATTACGCCAGGGATTGCCTTTTCTATAGTAAATTATTCAAAAAATAATTTTTTACTGTTGCAAATTTTAATTACGCCAGGGATTGCCTTTTCTATAGTAAATTATTCAAAAAATAATTTTTTACTGTCGCAAATTTTAATTACGCCAGGGATTGCCTTTTCTATAGTAAATTTTGCAAAAAATAATTGTTTACTGTCTCAAATTTTAATTACGCCAGGGATTGCCTTTCCTATAGTAAATTATTCAAAAAATAATTTTTTACTGTTGCAAATTTTAAATACGCCAGGGATTGCCTTTTCTATAGTAAATTATTCAAAAAATAATTTTTTACTGTCGCAAATTTTAATTACGCCAGGGATTGCCTTTTCTATAGTAAATTTTGCAAAAAATAATTTTTTACTGTTGCAAATTTTAATTACGCCAGGGATTTCCTCTTCTATAGTAAATTATTCAAAAAATATTTTTTTACTGTCGCAAATTTTAAATACGCCAGGGATTGCCTTTTCTGTAGTAAATTTTGCAAAAAATAATTCTTTACTGTTTCAAATTTTAATTACGCCAGGGATTGCCTTTTCTATAGTAAATTTTGCAAAAAATAATTTTTTACTGTCGCAAATTTTAATTAGGCCAGGGATTGCCTTTTCTATAGTAAATTTTGCAAAAAATAATTTTTTACTGTCGCAAATTTTAATTACGCGAGGGATTGCCTTTTCTATAGTAAATTATTCAAAAAATAATTTTTTACTGTCGCAAATTTTAAATACGCCAGGGATTGCCTTTTCTATAGTAAATTATTCAAAAAATAATTTTTTACTGTCGCAAATTTTAATTACGCCAGGGATTGCCTTTTCTATAGTAAATTATTCAAAAAATAATTATTTCTGTCACAAATTGTAATTACGCCAGGGATTGCCTGTTCTATAGTAAATTATTCAAAAAATAATTTTATACTGTCGCAAATTTTAATTACGCCAGGGATTGCCTTTTCTATAGTAAATTATTCAAAAAATAATTTTTTACTGTTGCAAATTTTAATTACGCCAGGGATTGCCTTTTCTATAGTAAATTTTGCAAAAAAATAATTTTTTACTGTCGCAAATTTTAATTACGCCAGGGATTGCCTTTTCTATAGTAAATTATTCAAAAAATAATTTTTTACTGTTGCAAATTTTAATTACGCCAGGGATTGCCTTTTCTATAGTAAATTATTCAAAAAATAATTTTTTACTGTCGCAAATTTTAATTACGCCAGGGATTGCCTTTTCTATAGTAAATTTTGCAAAAAATAATTGTTTACTGTCTCAAATTTTAATTACGCCAGGGATTGCCTTTTCTATAGTAAATTATTCAAAAAATAATTTTTTACTGTTGCAAATTTTAAATACGCCAGGGATTGCCTTTTCTATAGTAAATTATTGAAAAAATCATTTTTTACTGTCGCAAATTTTAATTACGCCAGGGATTGCCTTTTCTATAGTAAATTATTCAAAAAATAATTTTTTACTGTTGCAAATTTTAATTACGCCAGGGATTGCCTTTCCTATAGTAAATTTTGCAAAAAATAATTTTTTACTGTCGCAAATTTTAATTACGCCAGGGATTGCCTTTTCTATAGTAAATTATTCAAAAAATAATTTTTTACTGTTGCAAATTTTAATTACGCCAGGGATTGCCTTTTCTATAGTAAATTATTCAAAAAATATTTTTTTACTGTCGCAAATTTTAATTATGCCAGGGATTGCCTTTTCTATAGTAAATTATTCAAAAAATATTTCTTTACTGTTGCAAAATTTTAATTACGCCAGGAATTGCCTTTTCTATAGTTAATTTTGCAAATAAAAATTTTTTACTGTCGCAAATTTTAATTACGCCAGGGATTGCCTTTTCTATAGTAAATTTTGCAAAAAATAATTTTTTACTGTCGCAAATTTTAATTACGCCAGGGATTGCCTTTTCTATAGTAAATTATTCAAAAAATAATATTTTACTGTTGCAAATTTTAATTACGCCAGGGATTGCCTTTTCTATAGTAAATTATTCAAAAAATAATTTTTTACTGTCGCAAATTTTAATTACGCCAGGGATTGCCTTTTCTATAGTAAATTATTCAAAAAATAATTTTTTACTGTTGCAAATTTTAATTACGCCAGGGATTGCCTCTTCTATAGTAAATTTTGCAAAAAATAATTTTTTACTGTCGCAAATTTTAATTACGCCAGGGATTGCCTTTTCTATAGTAAATTATTCAAAAAATTATTTTTTACTGTTGCAAATTTTAATTACGCCAGGGATTGCCTTTTCTATAGTAAATTATTAAAAAAATTATATTTTACTGTCGCAAATTTTAATTACGCCAGGGATTGCCTTTTCTATAGTAAATTATTCAAAAAATAATTTTTTACTGTTGCAAATTTTAATTACGCCAGGGATTGTCTTTTCTATAGTAAATTATTCAAATGATAATTTTTTACTGTTGCAAATTTTAATTACGCCAGGGATTGCCTTTTCTATAGTAAATTATTCAAAAAATAATTTTTTACTGTCGCAAATTTTAATTACGCCAGGGATTGCCTTTTCTATAGTAAATTTTGCAAAAAATAATTTTTTACTCTCTCAAATTTTAATTACGCCAGGGATTGCCCTTTCTATAGTAAATTATTCAAAACATAATTTTATACTGTCGCAAATTTTAATTACGCCAGGGATTGCCTTTTCTATAGTAAATTTTGCAAAAAATAATTTTTTACTGTCGCAAATTTTAAATGCGCCAGGGATTGCCTTTTCAATAGTAAATTTTGCAAAAAATAATTTTTTACTGTCGCAAATTTTAATTACGCCAGGGATTGCCTTTTCTATAGTAAATTATTCAAAAAATATTTTTTTACTGTTGCAAATTTTAATTACGCCAGGGATTGCCTTTTCTATAGTAAATTATTCAAAAACTAATTGTTTAGTGTCGCAAATTTTAATTACGCCAGGGATTGCCTTTTCTATAGTAAATTATTCAAAAAATAATTTTTTACTGTCGCAAATTTTAAATACGCCAGGGATTGCCTTTTCTATAGTAAATTATTCAAAAAATAATTTTTTACTGTCGCAAATTTTAATTACGCCAGGGATTGCCTTTTCTATAGTAAATTATTCAAAAAATAATTTTTTACTGTCTCAAATTTTAATTACGCCTGGGATTGCCTTTTCTATAGTAAATTTTGCAAAAAATAATTTTATACTGTCGCAAATTTTAATTACTCCAGGGATTGCCTTTTCTATAGTAAATTATTCAAAAATTCATTTTTTACTGTCGCAAATTTTAATTACGCCAGGGATTGCCTTTTATATAGTAAATTATTCAAAAAATAATTTTTTACTGTCGCAAATTTTAATTACGCCAGGGATTGCCTTTTCTATAGTAAATTATTCAAAAAATAATTTTTTACTGTCGCAAATTTTAATTACGCCAGGGATTGCCTTTTCTATAGTAAATTATTCAAAAAATAATTTTTTACTGTTGCAAATTTTAAATACGCCAGGGATTTCCTTTTCTATAGTAAATTATTCAAAAAATAATTTTTTACTGTTGCAAATTTTAATTACGCCAGGGATTGCCTTTTCTATAGTAAATTATTCAAAAAATAATTTTTTACTGTCGCAAATTTTAATTAAGCCAGGGATTGCCTTTTCTATAGTAAATTTTGCAAAAAATAATTTTTTACTGTCTCAAATTTTAATTACGCCAGGGATTGCCTTTTATATAGTAAACTATTCAAAAAATAATTTTATACTGTCGCACATTTTAATTACGCCAGGGATTGCCTTTTCTATAGTAAATTTTGCAAAAAATAATTTTTTACTGTCGCAAATTTTAATTACGCCAGGGATTGCCTTTTCTATAGTAAATTATTCAAAAAATAATTTTTTACTGTTGCAAATTTTAATTACGCCAGGGATTGCCTTTTCTATAGTAAATTATTCAAAAAATAATTTTTTACTGTTGCAAATTTTAATTACGCCAGGGATTGCCTTTTCTATAGTAAATTATTCAAAAAATCATTTTTTACTGTCTCAAATTTTAATTACGCCAGGGATTGCCTTTTCTATAGTAAATTATTCAAAAAATAATTTTTTATTATTGCAAATTTTAATTACACCAGGGATTGCCTTTTCTATAGTAAATTATTCAAAAAATAATTTTTTACTGTTGCAAATTTTAATTACGCCAGGGATTGCCTTTTCTATAGTAAATTTTGCAAAAAATAATTGTTTACTGTCGCAAGTTTTAATTACGCCAGGGATTGCCTTTTCTATAGTAAATTTTGCAAAAAATAATTTTTTACTGTTGCAAATTTTAAATACGCCAGGGATTGCCTTTTCTATAGTAAATTTTGCAAAAAATAATTTTTTACTGTTGCAAATTTTAAATACGCCAGGGATTGCCTTTTGTATAGTAAATTTTGCAAAAAATAATTTTTTACTGTTGCAAATTTTAATTACGCCAGGGATTGCCTTTTCTATAGTAAATTATTCAAAAAATCATTTTTTACTGTCGCAAATTTTAATTACGCCAGGGATTGCCTTTTCTATAGTAAATTATTCAAAAAATAATTTTTACTGTCGGAAATTTTAATTACGCCAGGGATTGCCTTTTCTATAGTAACTTATTCAAAAAATAATTTTTTACTGTTGTAAATTTTAAATACGCCAGGGATTGCCTTTTCTATAGTAAATTATTCAAAAAATAATTTTTTACTGTCGCAAATTATAATTACGCCAGGGATTGCCTTTTCTATAGTAAATTTTGCAAAAAATAATTGTTTACTGTCGCAAATTTTAATTACGCCAGGGATTTCCTTTTCTATAGTAAATTATTCAAAAAATCATTTTTTACTGTCGCAAATTTTAATTACGCCAGGGATTGCCTTTTCTATAGTAAATTATTCAAAAATTAATTGTTTAGTGTCGCAAATTTTAATTACGCCAGGGATTGCCTTTTCTATAGTAAATTATTCAAAAAATAATTTTATACTGTCGCAAATTATAATTACGCCAGGGATTGCCTTTTGTATAGTAAATTTTGCAAAAAATAATTTTTTACTGTCGCAAATTTTAATTACGCCAGGTATTGCCTTTTCTATAGTAAATTATTCAAAAAATCATTTTTTACTGTCGCAAATTTTAATTACGCCAGGGATTGCCTTTTCTATAGTAAATTATTCAAAAAATAATTTTTACTGTCGCAAATTTTAATTACGCCAGAGATTGTCTTTTCTATAGTAAATTATTCAAAAAATCATTTTTTACTGTCGCAAATTTTAATTACGCCAGGGATTGCCTTTTCTATAGTAAATTATTCAAAAATTCATTTTTTACTGTCGCAAATTTTAATTACGCCAGGGATTGCCTTTTCTATAGTAAATTTTGAAAAAAATAATTTTTTACTGTCGCAAATTTTGCAAATTTTAATTACGCCAGGGATTGCCTTTTCTATAGTAAATTATTCAAAAAATAATTTTTTACTGTCGCAAATTTTAATTACGCCAGGGATTGCCTTTTCTATAGTAAATTATTCAAAAATTAATTTTTTACTGTCGCAAATTTTAATTACGCCAGGGATTGCCTTTTCTATAGTAAATTATTCAAAAAATAATTTTTTACTGTCTCAAATTTTAATTACGCCAGGGATTGCCTTTTCTATAGTAAATTATTCAAAAAATAATTTTTTACTGTCGCAAATTTTAATTACGCCAGGGATTGCCTTTTCTATAGTAAATTATTCAAAAAATAATTTTTTACTGTCGCAAATTTTAATTACGCCAGGGATTTCCTTTTCTATAGTAAATTATTCAAAAAATAATTTTTTACTGTCTCAAATTTTAATTACGCCAGGGATTGCCATTTCTATAGTAAATTATTCAAAAAATAATTTTTTACTGTTGCAAATTTTAATTACGCCAGGGATTGCCTTTTCTATAGTAAATTATTCAAAAAATAATTTTTTACTGTCGCAAATTTTAATTACGCCAGGGATTGCCTTTTCTATAGTAAATTATTCAAAAAATAATTTTTTACTGTTGCAAATTTTAATTACGCCAGGGATTGCCTTTTCTATAGTAAATTTTGCAAAAAATAATTTTTTACTGTCGCAAGTTTTAATTACGCCAGGGATTGCCTTTTCTATAGTAAATTTTGCAAAAAATAATTTTACTGTCGCAAATTTTAAATACGCCAGGGATTGCCTTTTGTATAGTAAATTTTGCAAAAAATAATTTTTTACTGTCGCAAATTTTAATTACGCCAGGGATTGCCTTTTCTATAGTAAATTATTCAAAAAATAATTTTATACTGTCGCAAATTTTAATTACGCCAGGGATTGCCTTTTCTATAGTAAATTATTCAAAAAATAATTTTTTACTGTCGCAAAATTTAATTACGCCAAGGATTGCCTTTTCTATAGTAAATTATTCAAAAATTAATTTTTTACTGTCGCAAATTTTAATTACGCCAGGGATTGCCTTTTCTATAGTAAATTTTGCAAAAAATAATTTTTTACTGTTGCAAATTTTAAATACGCCAGGGATTTTCTTTTCTATAGTAAATTTTGCAAAAAATAATTTTTTACTGTCGCAAATTATAATTACGCCAGGGATTGCCTTTTGTATAGTAAATTTTGCAAAAAATAATTTTTTACTGTCGCAAATTTTAATTACGCCAGGGATTGCCTTTTCTATAGTAAATTATTCAAAAAATAATTTTTTACTGTCGCAAGTTTTAATTACGCCAGGGATTGCCTTTTCTATAGTAAATTTTGCAAAAAATAATTTTTTACTGTCGCAAATTTTAATTACGCCAGGGATTGCCTTTTCTATAGTAAATTATTCAAAAAATAATTTTTTACTGTCGCAAATTTTAAGTACGCCAGGTATTGCCTTTTCTATAGTAAATTATTCAAAAAATAATTTTTTACTGTCGCAAATTTTAATTACGCCAGGGATTGCCTTTTCTATAGTAAATTATTCAAAAAATAATTTTTTACTGTCGCAAATTTTAATTACGCCAGGGATTGCCTTTTCTATAGTAAATTATTCAAAAAATAATTTTTTACTGTCTCAAATTTTAATTACGCCAGGGATTGCCATTTCTATAGTAAATTATTCAAAAAATAATTTTTTACTGTTGCAAATTTTAATTACGCCAGGGATTGCCTTTTCTATAGTAAATTATTCAAAAAATAATTTTTTACTGTTGCAAATTTTAATTACGCCAGGGATTGCCTTTTCTATAGTAAATTATTCAAAAAATAATTTTTTACTGTTGCAAATTTTAATTACGCCAGGGATTGCCTTTTCTATAGTAAATTTTACAAAAAATAATTTTTTACTGTCGCAAGTTTTAATTATGCCAGGGATTGCTTTTTCTATAGTAAATTTTGCAAAAAATAATTTTTTACTGTCGCAAATTTTAAATACGCCAGGGATTGCCTTTTGTATAGTAAATTTTGCAAAAAATAATTTTTTACTGTCGCAAATTTTAATTACGCCAGGGATTGCCTTTTCTATAGTAAATTATTCAAAAAATAATTTTATACTGTCGCAAATTTTAATTACGCCAGGGATTGCCTTTTCTATAGTAAATTATTCAAAAAATAATTTTTTACTGTCGCAAAATTTAATTACGCCAGGGATTGCCTTTTCTATAGTAAATTATTCAAAAATTAATTTTTTACTGTCGCAAATTTTAATTACGCCAGGGATTGCCTTTTCTATAGTAAATTATTCAAAAACTGATTTTTTACTGTCGCAAATTTTAATTACGCCAGGGATTGCCTTTTCTATAGTAAATTATTCAAAAACTGATTTTTTACTGTCGCAAATTTTAATTACGCCAGGGATTGCCTTTTATATAGTAAATTATTCAAAAAATCATTTTTTACTGTCGCAAATTTTAATTACGCCAGGGATTGCCTTTTCTATAGTAAATTATTCAAAAAATAATTTTTACTGTCGCAAATTTTAATTACGCCAGGGATTGCCTTTTCTATAGTAAATTATTCAAAAAATCATTTTTACTGTCGCAAATTTTAATTACGCCAGGGATTGCCTTTTCTATAGTAAATTATTCAAAAAATAATTTTATACTGTCGCAAATTATAATTACGCCAGGGATTTCCTTTTGTATAGTAGATTTTGCAAAAAATAATTTTTTACTGTCGCAAATTTTAATTACGCCAGGGATTGCCTTTTCTATAGTAAATTATTCAAAAAATCATTTTTTACTGTCGCAAATTTTAATTACGCCAGGGATTGCCTTTTCTATAGTAAATTATTCAAAAAATAATTTTTACTGTCGCAAATTTTAATTACGCCAGGGATTGCCTTTTCTATAGTAAATTATTCAAAAAATCATTTTTTACTGTCGCAAATTTTAATTACGCCAGGGATTGCCTTTTCTATAGTAAATTATTCAAAAAATCATTTTTTACTGTCGCAAATTTTAATTACGCCAGGGATTGCCTTTTCTATAGTAAATTATTCAAAAATTCATTTTTTACTGTCGCAAATTTTAATTACGCCAGGGATTGCCTTTTCTATAGTAAATTTTGAAAAAAATAATTTTTGACTGTCGCAAATTGTGCAAATTTTAATTACGCCAGGGATTGCCTTTTCTATAGTAAATTATTCAAAAAATAATTTTTTACTGTCGCAAATTTTAATTACGCCAGAGATTGCCTTTTCTATAGTAAATTATTCAAAAAATAATTTTTTACTGTCTCAAATTTTAATTACGCCAGGGATTGCCTTTTCTATAGTAAATTATTCAAAAAATAATTTTTTACTGTCGCAAATTTTAATTACGCCAGGGATTGCCTTTTCTATAGTAAATTATTCAAAAAATAATTTTTTACTGTCGCAAATTTTAATTACGCCAGGGATTGCCTTTTCTATAGTAAATTATTCAAAAAATAATTTTTTACTGTCTCAAATTTTAATTACGCCAGGGGTTGCCATTTCTATAGTAAATTATTCAAAAAATAATTTTTTACTCTTGCAAATTTTAATTACGCCAGGGATTGCCTTTTCTATAGTAAATTATTCAAAAAATAATTTTTTACTGTCGCAAATTTTAATTACGCCAGGGATTGCCTTTTCTATAGTAAATTATTCAAAAAATAATTTTTTACTGTTGCAAATTTTAATTACGCCAGGGATTGCCTTTTCTATAGTAAATTATTCAAAAAATAATTTTTTACTGTTGCAAATTTTAAATACGCCAGGGATTGCCTTTTCTATAGTAAATTATTCAAAAAATAATTTTTTACTGTCGCAAATTTTAATTACGCCAGGGATTGCCTTTTCTATAGTAAATTATTCAAAAAATAATTTTTTACTGTCGCAAATTTTAATTACGCCAGGGATTGCCTTTTCTATAGTAAATTATTCAAAAATAATTTTTTACTGTCGCAAATTATAATTACGCCAGGGATTGCCTTTCCTATAGTAAATTATTCAAAAAATAATTTTTTACTGTCGCAAATTTTAATTACGCTAGGGATTGCCTTTTCTATAGTAAATTATTCAAAAAATAATTTTTTACTGTCGCAAATTTTAATTACGCCAGGGATTGCCTTTTCTATAGTAAATTATTCAAAAAATAATTTTTTACTGTCTCAAATTTTAATTACGCCAGGGATTGCCTTTTCTATAGTAAATTATTCAAAAAATAATTTTTACTGTCGCAAATTTTAATTACGCCAGGGATTGCCTTTTCTATAGTAAATTATTCAAAAAATCATTTTTTACTGTCGCAAATTTTAATTACGCCAGGGATTGCCTTTTCTATAGTAAATTATTCAAAAATTAATTTTTTACTGTCGCAAATTTTAATTACGCCAGGGATTGCCTTTTCAATAGTAAATTTTGCAAAAAATTATTTTTTACTGTCGCAAATTTTAATTACGCCAGGGATTGCCTTTTCTATAGTAAATTATTCAAAAAATAATTTTTTCTGTCGCAAATTTTAATTACGCCAGGGATTGCCTTTTCTATAATAAATTTTGCAAAAAATAATTTTTTACTGTCTCAAATTTTAATTACGCCAGGGGTTGCCATTTCTATAGTAAATTATTCAAAAAATAATTTTTTACTCTTGCAAATTTTAATTACGCCAGGGATTGCCTTTTCTATAGTAAATTATTCAAAAAATAATTTTTTACTGTCGCAAATTTTAATTACGCCAGGGATTGCCTTTTCTATAGTAAATTATTCCAAAAATAATTTTTTACTGTTGCAAATTTTAATTACGCCAGGGATTGCCATTTCTATAGTAAATTATTCAAAAAATAATTTTTTACTCTTGCAAATTTTAATTACGCCAGGGATTGCCTTTTCTATAGTAAATTATTCAAAAAATAATTTTTTACTGTCGCAAATTTTAATTACGCCAGGGATTGCCTTTTCTATAGTAAATTATTCAAAAAATAATTTTTTACTGTCGCAAATTTTAATTACGCCAGG
This sequence comes from Dioctria linearis, assembly GCA_963930735.1. Taxonomy (NCBI): domain Eukaryota; kingdom Metazoa; phylum Arthropoda; class Insecta; order Diptera; family Asilidae; genus Dioctria; species Dioctria linearis. The sequence continues at coordinate 15,471 of CAWVNZ010000844.1, forward strand.
GATTGCCTTTTCTATAGTAAATTATTCAAAAAATAATTTTTTACTGTCTCAAATTTTAATTACGCCAGGGGTTGCCATTTCTATAGTAAATTATTCAAAAAATAATTTTTTACTCTTGCAAATTTTAATTACGCCAGGGATTGCCTTTTCTATAGTAAATTATTCAAAAAATAATTTTTTTATGTCGCAAATTTTAATTACGCCAGGGATTGCCTTTTCTATAGTAAATTATTCAAAAAATAATTTTTTACTGTTGCAAATTTTAATTACGCCAGGGATTGCCTTTTCTATAGTAAATTATTCAAAAAATAATTTTTTACTGTTGCAAATTTTAAATACGCCAGGGATTGCCTTTTCTATAGTAAATTATTCAAAAAATAATTTTTTACTGTCTCAAATTTTAATTACGCCAGGGATTGCCTTTTCTATAGTAAATTATTCAAAAAATAATTTTTTACTGTCGCAAATTTTAATTACGCCAGGGATTGCCTTTTCTATAGTAAATTATTCAAAAATAATTTTTTACTGTCGCAAATTATAATTACGCCAGGGATTGCCTTTCCTATAGTAAATTATTCAAAAAATAATTTTTTACTGTCGCAAATTTTAATTACGCCAGGGATTGCCTTTTCTATAGTAAATTATTCAAAAAATAATTTTTTACTGTCGCAAATTTAAATTACGCCAGGGATTGCCTTTTCTATAGTAAATTATTCAAAAAATAATTTTTTACTGTCTCAAATTTTAATTACGCCAGGGATTGCCTTTTCTATAGTAAATTATTCAAAAAATAATTTTTACTGTCGCAAATTTTAATTACGCCAGGGATTGCCTTTTCTATAGTAAATTATTCAAAAAATCATTTTTTACTGTCGCAAATTTTAATTACGCCAGGGATTGCCTTTTCTATAGTAAATTATTCAAAAATTAATTTTTTACTGTCTCAAATTTTAATTACGCCAGGGATTGCTTTTCAATAGTAAATTTTGCAAAAAATAATTTTTTACTGTCGCAAATTTTAATTACGCCAGGGATTGCCTTTTCAATAGTAAATTATTCAAAAAATAATTTTTTCTGTCGCAAATTTTAATTACGCCAGGGATTGCCTTTTCTATAGTAAATTTTGCAAAAAATAATTTTTTACTGTCGCAAATTTTAATTACGCCAGGGATTGCCTTTTCTATAGTAAATTATTCAAAAATTAATTTTTTACTGTCGCAAATTTTAATTACGCCAGGGACTGCCTTTTCTATAGTAAATTTTGCAAAAAATAATTTTTTACTGTCGCAAATTTTAATTACGCCAGGGATTGCCTTTTCTATAGTAAATTATTCAAAAAATAATTTTTTACTGTTGCAAATTTTAATTACGGCAGGGATTGCCTTTTCTATAGTAAATTATTCAAAAATTAATTTTTTACTGTCGCAAATTTTAATTACGCCAGGGATTGCCTTTTCTATAGTAAATTATTCAAAAAATAATTTCTTACTGTCGCAAATTTTAAATACGCCAGGGATTGCCTTTTCTATAGTAAATTATTCAAAAAATAATTTTTTACTGTTGCAAATTTTAAATACGCCAGGGATTGCCTTTTCTATAGTAAATTTCGCAAAAAATAATTTTTTACTGTCGCAAATTTTAATTACGCCAGGGATTGCCTTTTCTATAGTAAATTATTCAAAAATTCATTTTTTACTGTCGCAAATTTTAATTACGCCGGGGATTGCCTTTTCTATAGTAAATTATTCAAAAAATAATTTTTTACTGTCGCAAATTTTAATTACGCCAGGGATTGCCTTTTCTATAGTAAATTATTCAAAAAATAATTTTTTACTGTTGCAAATTTTAATTACGCCAGGTATTGCCTTTTCTATAGTAAATTTTGCAAAAAAATAATTTTTTACTGTCGCAAATTTTAATTACGCCAGGGATTGCCTTTTCTATAGTAAATTATTCAAAAAATAAATTTTTACTGTTGAAAATTTTAATTACGCCAGGGATTGCCTTTTCTATAGTAAATTATTCAAAAAATAATTTTATACTGTCGCAAATTATAATTACGCCAGGGATTGCCTTTTCTATAGTAAAGTATTCAAAAATTCATTTTTTACTGTCGCAAATTTTAATTACGCCAGGGATTGCCTTTTCTATAGTAAATTATTCAAAAAATTATTTTTTACTGTCTCAAATTTTAACTACGCCAGGGATTGCCTTTTCTATAGTAAATTATTCAAAAAATAATTTTTTACTGTCGCAAATTTTAATTACGCCAGGGATTGCCTTTTCTATAGTAAATTATTCAAAAATTAATTTTTTACTGTCGCAAATTTTAATTACGCCAGGGATTGCCGTTTCTATAGTAAATTATTCAAAAAATAATTTTTTACTGTCTCAAATTTTAATTACGCCAGGGATTGCCTTTTCTATAGTAAATTATTCAAAAAATAATTTTTTACTGTCTCAAATTTTAATTACGCCAGGGATTGCCTTATCTATAGTAAATTATTCAAAAAATCATTTTTTACTGTCGCAAATTTTAATTACGCCAGGGATTGCCTTTTCTATAGTAAATTATTCAAAAAATAATTTTTTACTGTCGCAAATTTTAATTACGCCAGGGATTGCCTTTTCTATAGTAAATTATTCAAAAAATAATTTTTTACTGTCGCAAATTTTAAATACGCCAGGGATTGCCTTTTCTATAGTAAATTATTCAAAAAATAATTTTTTACTGTCGCAAATTTTAATTACGCCAGGGATTGCCTTTTCTATAGTAAATTATTCAAAAAATAATTTTTTACTGTTGCAAATTTTAATTACGCCAGGGATTGCCTTTTCTATAGTAAATTTTGCAAAAAATAATTTTTTACTGTCGCAAATTTTAGTTACGCCAGGGATTGCCTTTTCTATAGTAAATTATTCAAAAAATAATTTTTTACTGTTGCAAATTTTAACTACGCCAGGGATTGCCTTTTCTATAGTAAATTATTCATAAAATAATTTTATACTGTCGCAAATTTTAATTACGCCAGGGATTGCCTTTTCTATAGTAAATTTTGCAAAAAATAATTTTTTAATGTTGCAAATTTTAATTACGCCAGGGATTGCCTCTTCTATAGTAAATTATTCAAAAAATAAATTTTTACTGTTGAAAATTTTAATTACGCCAGGGATTGCCTTTTCTATAGTAAATTATTCAAAAAATAATTTTATACTGTCGCAAATTATAATTACGCCAGGGATTGCCTTTTCTATAGTAAAGTATTCAAAAATTCATTTTTTACTGTCGCAAATTTTAATTACGCCAGGGATTGCCTTTTCTATAGTAAATTATTCAAAAAATTATTTTTTACTGTCTCAAATTTTAACTACGCCAGGGATTGCCTTTTCTATAGTAAATTATTCAAAAAATAATTTTTTACTGTCGCAAATTTTAATTACGCCAGGGATTGCCTTTTCTATAGTAAATTATTCAAAAATTAATTTTTTACTGTCGCAAATTTTAATTACGCCAGGGATTGCCGTTTCTATAGTAAATTATTCAAAAAATAATTTTTTACTGTCGCAAATTTTAACTACGCCAGGGATTGCCTTTTCTATAGTAAATTATTCATAAAATAATTTTATACTGTCGCAAATTTTAATTACGCCAGGGATTGCCTTTTCTATAGTAAATTTTGCAAAAAATAATTTTTTAATGTTGCAAATTTTAATTACGCCAGGGATTGCCTCTTCTATAGTAAATTATTCAAAAAATAATTTTTTACTGTCGCATATTTTAATTACGCCAGGGATTGCCTTTTCTATAGTAAATTATTCAAAAATTAATTTTTTACTGTCGCAAATTTTAATTACGCCAGGGACTGCCTTTTCTATAGTAAATTTTGCAAAAAATAATTTTTTACTGTCGCAAATTTTAATTACGCCAGGGATTGCCTTTTCTATAGTAAATTATTCAAAAAATAATTTTTTACTGTTGCAAATTTTAATTACGGCAGGGATTGCCTTTTCTATAGTAAATTATTCAAAAATTAATTTTTTACTGTCGCAAATTTTAATTACGCCAGGGATTGCCTTTTCTATAGTAAATTATTCAAAAAATAATTTCTTACTGTCGCAAATTTTAAATACGCCAGGGATTGCCTTTTCTATAGTAAATTATTCAAAAAATAATTTTTTACTGTTGCAAATTTTAAATACGCCAGGGATTGCCTTTTCTATAGTAAATTTCGCAAAAAATAATTTTTTACTGTCGCAAATTTTAATTACGCCAGGGATTGCCTTTTCTATAGTAAATTATTCAAAAATTCATTTTTTACTGTCGCAAATTTTAATTACGCCGGGGATTGCCTTTTCTATAGTAAATTATTCAAAAAATAATTTTTTACTGTCGCAAATTTTAATTACGCCAGGGATTGCCTTTTCTATAGTAAATTATTCAAAAAATAATTTTTTACTGTTGCAAATTTTAATTACGCCAGGTATTGCCTTTTCTATAGTAAATTTTGCAAAAAAATAATTTTTTACTGTCGCAAATTTTAATTACGCCAGGGATTGCCTTTTCTATAGTAAATTATTCAAAAAATAAATTTTTACTGTTGAAAATTTTAATTACGCCAGGGATTGCCTTTTCTATAGTAAATTATTCAAAAAATAATTTTATACTGTCGCAAATTATAATTACGCCAGGGATTGCCTTTTCTATAGTAAAGTATTCAAAAATTCATTTTTTACTGTCGCAAATTTTAATTACGCCAGGGATTGCCTTTTCTATAGTAAATTATTCAAAAAATTATTTTTTACTGTCTCAAATTTTAACTACGCCAGGGATTGCCTTTTCTATAGTAAATTATTCAAAAAATAATTTTTTACTGTCGCAAATTTTAATTACGCCAGGGATTGCCTTTTCTATAGTAAATTATTCAAAAATTAATTTTTTACTGTCGCAAATTTTAATTACGCCAGGGATTGCCGTTTCTATAGTAAATTATTCAAAAAATAATTTTTTACTGTCTCAAATTTTAATTACGCCAGGGATTGCCTTTTCTATAGTAAATTATTCAAAAAATAATTTTTTACTGTCTCAAATTTTAATTACGCCAGGGATTGCCTTATCTATAGTAAATTATTCAAAAAATCATTTTTTACTGTCGCAAATTTTAATTACGCCAGGGATTGCCTTTTCTATAGTAAATTATTCAAAAAATAATTTTTTACTGTCGCAAATTTTAATTACGCCAGGGATTGCCTTTTCTATAGTAAATTATTCAAAAAATAATTTTTTACTGTCGCAAATTTTAAATACGCCAGGGATTGCCTTTTCTATAGTAAATTATTCAAAAAATAATTTTTTACTGTCGCAAATTTTAATTACGCCAGGGATTGCCTTTTCTATAGTAAATTATTCAAAAAATAATTTTTTACTGTTGCAAATTTTAATTACGCCAGGGATTGCCTTTTCTATAGTAAATTTTGCAAAAAATAATTTTTTACTGTCGCAAATTTTAGTTACGCCAGGGATTGCCTTTTCTATAGTAAATTATTCAAAAAATAATTTTTTACTGTTGCAAATTTTAACTACGCCAGGGATTGCCTTTTCTATAGTAAATTATTCATAAAATAATTTTATACTGTCGCAAATTTTAATTACGCCAGGGATTGCCTTTTCTATAGTAAATTTTGCAAAAAATAATTTTTTAATGTTGCAAATTTTAATTACGCCAGGGATTGCCTCTTCTATAGTAAATTATTCAAAAAATAATTTTTTACTGTCGCATATTTTAAATACGCCAGAGATTGCCTTTTCTGTAGTAAATTTTGCAAAAAATAATTTTTTATTGTTTCAAATTTTAATTACGCCAGGGATTGCCTTTTCTATAGTAAATTATTCAAAAAATAATTTTTTACTGTCGCAAATTTTAATTACGCCAGGGATTGCCTTTTCTATAGTAAATTTTGCAAAAAATAATTTTTTACTGTCGCAAATTTTAATTACGCCAGGGATTGCCTTTTCTATAGTAAATTATTCAAAAAATAATTTTTTACTGTCGCAAATTTTAAATACGCCAGGGATTGCCTTTTCTATAGTAAATTATTCAAAAAATAATTTTTTACTGTCGCAAATTTTAATTACACCAGGGATTGCCTTTTCTATAGTAAATTATTCAAAAAATAATTTTTTACTGTCGCAAATTTTAAATACGCCAGGGATTGCCTTTTCTATAGTAAATTATTCAAAAAATAATTTTTTACTGTCGCAAATTTTAAATATGCCAGGGATTGCCTTTTCTATAGTAAATCATTCAAAAAATAATTTTTTACTGTCGCAAATTTTAATTACGCCAGGGATTGCCTTTTCTATAGTAAATTATTCAAAAAATAATTTTTTACTGTTGCAAATTTTAATTACGCCAGGGATTGCCTTTTCTATAGTAAATTTTGCAAAAAATAATTTTTTACTGTCGCAAGATTTAATTACGCCAGGGATTGCCTTTTCTATAGTAAATTATTCAAAAAATAATTTTTTACTGTTGCAAATTTTAATTACGCCAGGGATTGCCTTTTCTATAGTAAATTATTCAAAAAATAATTTTTTACTGTCGCAAATTTTAATTACGCCAGGGATTGCCTTTTCTATAGTAAATTTTGCAAAAAATAATTGTTTACTGTCTCAAATTTTAATTACGCCAGGGATTGCCTTTCCTATAGTAAATTATTCAAAAAATAATTTTTTACTGTTGCAAATTTTAAATACGCCAGGGATTGCCTTTTCTATAGTAAATTATTCAAAAAATAATTTTTTACTGTCGCAAATTTTAATTACGCCAGGGATTGCCTTTTCTATAGTAAATTTTGCAAAAAATAATTTTTTACTGTTGCAAATTTTAATTACGCCAGGGATTTCCTCTTCTATAGTAAATTATTCAAAAAATATTTTTTTACTGTCGCAAATTTTAAATACGCCAGGGATTGCCTTTTCTGTAGTAAATTTTGCAAAAAATAATTCTTTACTGTTTCAAATTTTAATTACGCCAGGGATTGCCTTTTCTATAGTAAATTTTGCAAAAAATAATTTTTTACTGTCGCAAATTTTAATTAGGCCAGGGATTGCCTTTTCTATAGTAAATTTTGCAAAAAATAATTTTTTACTGTCGCAAATTTTAATTACGCGAGGGATTGCCTTTTCTATAGTAAATTATTCAAAAAATAATTTTTTACTGTCGCAAATTTTAAATACGCCAGGGATTGCCTTTTCTATAGTAAATTATTCAAAAAATAATTTTTTACTGTCGCAAATTTTAATTACGCCAGGGATTGCCTTTTCTATAGTAAATTATTCAAAAAATAATTATTTCTGTCACAAATTGTAATTACGCCAGGGATTGCCTGTTCTATAGTAAATTATTCAAAAAATAATTTTATACTGTCGCAAATTTTAATTACGCCAGGGATTGCCTTTTCTATAGTAAATTATTCAAAAAATAATTTTTTACTGTTGCAAATTTTAATTACGCCAGGGATTGCCTTTTCTATAGTAAATTTTGCAAAAAAATAATTTTTTACTGTCGCAAATTTTAATTACGCCAGGGATTGCCTTTTCTATAGTAAATTATTCAAAAAATAATTTTTTACTGTTGCAAATTTTAATTACGCCAGGGATTGCCTTTTCTATAGTAAATTATTCAAAAAATAATTTTTTACTGTCGCAAATTTTAATTACGCCAGGGATTGCCTTTTCTATAGTAAATTTTGCAAAAAATAATTGTTTACTGTCTCAAATTTTAATTACGCCAGGGATTGCCTTTTCTATAGTAAATTATTCAAAAAATAATTTTTTACTGTTGCAAATTTTAAATACGCCAGGGATTGCCTTTTCTATAGTAAATTATTGAAAAAATCATTTTTTACTGTCGCAAATTTTAATTACGCCAGGGATTGCCTTTTCTATAGTAAATTATTCAAAAAATAATTTTTTACTGTTGCAAATTTTAATTACGCCAGGGATTGCCTTTCCTATAGTAAATTTTGCAAAAAATAATTTTTTACTGTCGCAAATTTTAATTACGCCAGGGATTGCCTTTTCTATAGTAAATTATTCAAAAAATAATTTTTTACTGTTGCAAATTTTAATTACGCCAGGGATTGCCTTTTCTATAGTAAATTATTCAAAAAATATTTTTTTACTGTCGCAAATTTTAATTATGCCAGGGATTGCCTTTTCTATAGTAAATTATTCAAAAAATATTTCTTTACTGTTGCAAAATTTTAATTACGCCAGGAATTGCCTTTTCTATAGTTAATTTTGCAAATAAAAATTTTTTACTGTCGCAAATTTTAATTACGCCAGGGATTGCCTTTTCTATAGTAAATTTTGCAAAAAATAATTTTTTACTGTCGCAAATTTTAATTACGCCAGGGATTGCCTTTTCTATAGTAAATTATTCAAAAAATAATATTTTACTGTTGCAAATTTTAATTACGCCAGGGATTGCCTTTTCTATAGTAAATTATTCAAAAAATAATTTTTTACTGTCGCAAATTTTAATTACGCCAGGGATTGCCTTTTCTATAGTAAATTATTCAAAAAATAATTTTTTACTGTTGCAAATTTTAATTACGCCAGGGATTGCCTCTTCTATAGTAAATTTTGCAAAAAATAATTTTTTACTGTCGCAAATTTTAATTACGCCAGGGATTGCCTTTTCTATAGTAAATTATTCAAAAAATTATTTTTTACTGTTGCAAATTTTAATTACGCCAGGGATTGCCTTTTCTATAGTAAATTATTAAAAAAATTATATTTTACTGTCGCAAATTTTAATTACGCCAGGGATTGCCTTTTCTATAGTAAATTATTCAAAAAATAATTTTTTACTGTTGCAAATTTTAATTACGCCAGGGATTGTCTTTTCTATAGTAAATTATTCAAATGATAATTTTTTACTGTTGCAAATTTTAATTACGCCAGGGATTGCCTTTTCTATAGTAAATTATTCAAAAAATAATTTTTTACTGTCGCAAATTTTAATTACGCCAGGGATTGCCTTTTCTATAGTAAATTTTGCAAAAAATAATTTTTTACTCTCTCAAATTTTAATTACGCCAGGGATTGCCCTTTCTATAGTAAATTATTCAAAACATAATTTTATACTGTCGCAAATTTTAATTACGCCAGGGATTGCCTTTTCTATAGTAAATTTTGCAAAAAATAATTTTTTACTGTCGCAAATTTTAAATGCGCCAGGGATTGCCTTTTCAATAGTAAATTTTGCAAAAAATAATTTTTTACTGTCGCAAATTTTAATTACGCCAGGGATTGCCTTTTCTATAGTAAATTATTCAAAAAATATTTTTTTACTGTTGCAAATTTTAATTACGCCAGGGATTGCCTTTTCTATAGTAAATTATTCAAAAACTAATTGTTTAGTGTCGCAAATTTTAATTACGCCAGGGATTGCCTTTTCTATAGTAAATTATTCAAAAAATAATTTTTTACTGTCGCAAATTTTAAATACGCCAGGGATTGCCTTTTCTATAGTAAATTATTCAAAAAATAATTTTTTACTGTCGCAAATTTTAATTACGCCAGGGATTGCCTTTTCTATAGTAAATTATTCAAAAAATAATTTTTTACTGTCTCAAATTTTAATTACGCCTGGGATTGCCTTTTCTATAGTAAATTTTGCAAAAAATAATTTTATACTGTCGCAAATTTTAATTACTCCAGGGATTGCCTTTTCTATAGTAAATTATTCAAAAATTCATTTTTTACTGTCGCAAATTTTAATTACGCCAGGGATTGCCTTTTATATAGTAAATTATTCAAAAAATAATTTTTTACTGTCGCAAATTTTAATTACGCCAGGGATTGCCTTTTCTATAGTAAATTATTCAAAAAATAATTTTTTACTGTCGCAAATTTTAATTACGCCAGGGATTGCCTTTTCTATAGTAAATTATTCAAAAAATAATTTTTTACTGTTGCAAATTTTAAATACGCCAGGGATTTCCTTTTCTATAGTAAATTATTCAAAAAATAATTTTTTACTGTTGCAAATTTTAATTACGCCAGGGATTGCCTTTTCTATAGTAAATTATTCAAAAAATAATTTTTTACTGTCGCAAATTTTAATTAAGCCAGGGATTGCCTTTTCTATAGTAAATTTTGCAAAAAATAATTTTTTACTGTCTCAAATTTTAATTACGCCAGGGATTGCCTTTTATATAGTAAACTATTCAAAAAATAATTTTATACTGTCGCACATTTTAATTACGCCAGGGATTGCCTTTTCTATAGTAAATTTTGCAAAAAATAATTTTTTACTGTCGCAAATTTTAATTACGCCAGGGATTGCCTTTTCTATAGTAAATTATTCAAAAAATAATTTTTTACTGTTGCAAATTTTAATTACGCCAGGGATTGCCTTTTCTATAGTAAATTATTCAAAAAATAATTTTTTACTGTTGCAAATTTTAATTACGCCAGGGATTGCCTTTTCTATAGTAAATTATTCAAAAAATCATTTTTTACTGTCTCAAATTTTAATTACGCCAGGGATTGCCTTTTCTATAGTAAATTATTCAAAAAATAATTTTTTATTATTGCAAATTTTAATTACACCAGGGATTGCCTTTTCTATAGTAAATTATTCAAAAAATAATTTTTTACTGTCGCAAATTTTAATTACGCCAGGGATTGCCTCTTCTATAGTAAATTATTCAAAAAATAATTTTTTACTGTTGCAAATTTTAATTACGCCAGGGATTGCCTTTTCTATAGTAAATTATTCAAATGATAATTTTTTACTGTTGCAAATTTTAATTACGCCAGGAATTGCCTTTTCTATAGTAAATTATTCAAAAAATAATTTTTTACTGTCGCAAATTTTAATTACGCCAGGGATTGCCTTTTCTATAGTAAATTTTGCAAAAAATAATTTTTTACTGTCTCAAATTTTAATTACGCCAGGGATTGCCTTTTCTATAGTAAATTATTCAAAAAATAATTTTTTACTGTCGCAAATTTTAAATACGCCAGGGATTGCCTTTTCTAAAGTAAATTATTCAAAAAATAATTTTTTACTGTCGCAAATTTTAATTACGCCAGGGATTGCCTTTTCTATAGTAAATTATTCAAAAAATACTTTTTTACTGTCTCAAATTTTAATTACGCCAGGGATTGCCTTTTCTATAGTAAATTATTCAAAAAATAATTTTTTACTGTCGCAAATTTTAATTACGCCAGGGATTGCCTTTTCTATAGTAAATTATTCAAAAAATAACTTTTTACTGTTGCAAATTTTAATTACGCCAGGGATTGCCTTTTCTAAAGTAAATTATTCAAAAAATAATTTTTTACTGTCGCAAATTTTAATTACGCCAGGGATTGCCTTTTCTATAGTAAATTTTGCAAAAAATAATTTTTAACTGTCTCAAATTTTAATTACGCCAGGGATTGCCTTTTCTATAGTAAATTATTCAAAAAATAATTTTATACTGTCGCAAATTTTAATTACGCCAGGGATTGCCTTTTCTATAGTAAATTTTGCAAAAAATAACTTTTTACTGTCGCAAATTTTAATTACGCCAGGGATTGCCTTTTCTATAGTAAATTATTCAAAAAATAATTTTTTACTGTTGCAAATTTTAATTACGCCAGGGATTGCCTTTTCTATAGTAAATTATTCAAAAAATAATTTTTTACTGTTGCAAATTTTAATTACGCCAGGGATTGCCTTTTCTATAGTAAATTATTCAAAAAATAATTGTTTACTGTCTCAAATTTTAATTACGCCAGGGATTGCCCTTTCTATAGTAAATTATTCAAAAAATAATTTTTTACTGTCGCAAATTTTAATTACGCCAGGGATTGCCTTTTCTATAGTAAATTATTCAAAAAATCATTTTTTACTGACGCAAATTTTAATTACGCCAGGGATTGCCTTTTCTATAGTAAATTATTCAAAAATTCATTTTTTACTGTCGCAAATTTTAATTACGCCAGGGATTGCCTTTTCTATAGTAAATTATTCAAAAAATAATTGTTTACTGTCTCAAATTTTAATTACGCCAGGGATTGCCTTTTCTATAGTAAATTATTCAAAAAATAATTTTTTACTGTCGCAAATTTTAATTATGCCAGGGATGGCTTTTCTATAGTAAATTATTCAAAAAATCATTTTTTACTGTCGCAAATTTTAATTACGCCAGGGATTGCCTTTTCTATAGTAAATTATTCAAAAATTCATTTTTTACTGTCGCAAATTTTAAGTACGCCAGGGATTGCCTTTTCTATAGTAAATTATCCAAAAAATAATTGTTTAGTGTCGCAAATTATAATTACGCCAGGGATTGCCTTTTCTATAGTAAATTTTGCAAAAAATAATTTTTACTGTCGCAAGTTTTAATTACGCCAGGGATTGCCTTTTCTATAGTAAATTTTGCAAAAAATAATTTTTTACTGTCGCAAGTTTTAATTACGCCAGAGATTGCCTTTTCTATAGTAAATTTTGCAAAAAATAATTTTTTACTGTTGCAAATTTTAATTACGCCAGGGATTGCCTTTCTATAGTAAATTATTCAAAAAATCATTGTTTACTGTCGCAAATTTTAATTACGCCAGGGATGGCCTTTTCTATAGTAAATTATTCAAAAAATCATTTTTTACTGTCGCAAATTTTAATTACGCCAGGGATTGCCTTTTCTATAGTAAATTATTCAAAAAATAATTTTTTACTGTCGCAAATTTTAAAAACGCCAGGGATTGCCTTTTCTATAGTAAATTATTCAAAAAATAATTTTTTACTGTCTCAAATTTTAATTACGCCAGGGATTGCCTTGTCTATAGTAAATTTTGCAAAAAATAATTTTTTACTGTCTCAAATTTTAATTACGCCAGGGATTGCCTTTTCTATAGTAAATTTTGCAAAAAATAATTTTTTACTGTCGCAAATTTTAATTACGCCAGGGATTGCCTTTTCTATAGTAAATTATTCAAAAAATAATTTTTTACTGTTGCAAATTTTAATTACGCCAGGGATTGCCTTTTCTATAGTAAATTATTCAAAAAATAATTTTTTACTGTCGCAAATTTTAATTACGCCAGGAATTGCCTTTTCTATAGTAAATTATTCCCTTTTCTACAGTAAATTATTCAAAAATTCATTTTTTACTGTTGCAAATTTTAAATACGCCAGGGATTGCCTTTTCTGTAGTAAATTTTGCAAAAAATTATTTTTTTCTGTCGCAAATTTTAATTACGCCAGGGATTGCCTTTTCTATAGTAAATTATTCAAAAAATAATTTTTTACTGTCGCAAATTTTAATTACGCCAGGGATTGCCGTTTCTATAGTAAATTTTGCAAAAAATAATTTTTTACTGTCGCAAATTTTAATTACGCCAGGGATTGCCTTTTCTGTAGTAAATTATTCAAAAATTCATTTTTTACTGTCGCAAATTATAAATACGCCAGGGATTGCCTTTTCTATAGTAAATTATTCAAAAAATAATTGTTTAGTGTCGCAAATTTTAATTACGCCAGGGATTGCCTTTTCTATAGTAAATTTTGCAAAAAATAATTTTTTACTGTCGCAAATTTTAATTACGCCAGGGATTGCCTTTTCTATAGTAAATTATTCAAAAAATAATTTTTTACTGTTGCAAATTTTAACTACGCCAGGGATTGCCTTTTCTATAGTAAATTATTCAAAAAATAATTTTTTACTGTCGCAAATTTTAATTACGCCAGGGATTGCCTTTTCTATAGTAAATTATTCAAAAAATAATTTTTTACTGTTGCAAATTTTAATTACGCCAGGGATTGCCTTTTCTATAGTAAATTATTCAAAAAATAATTGTTTAGTGTCGCAGATTTTAATTACGCCAGGGATTGCCTTTTCTATATTAAATTATTCAAAAATTCATTTTTTACTGTCGCAAATTTTAGTTACGCCAGGGATTGCCTTTTCTATAGTAAATTATTCAAAAAATAATTGCTTAGTGTCGCAAATTTTAATTACGCCAGGGATTGCCTTTTCTATAGGAAATTTTTCAAAAAATAATTTTATACTGTCGCAAATTATAATTACGCCAGGGATAGCCTTTTCTATAGTAAATTTTGCAAAAAATAATTTTTTAGTGTCGCAAATTTTAAATACGCCAGGAATTGCCTTTTGTATAGTAAATTTTGCAAAAAATAATTTTTTACTGTCGCAAATATTAATTACGCCAAGGAGTAAATTATTCAAAAACTGATTTTTTACTGTCGCAAATTTTAATTACGCCAGGGATTGCCTTTTCTATAGTAAATTATTCAAAAACTGATTTTTTACTGTCGCAAATTTTAATTACGCCAGGGATTGCCTTTTATATAGTAAATTATTCAAAAAATCATTTTTTACTGTCGCAAATTTTAATTACGCCAGGGATTGCCTTTTCTATAGTAAATTATTCAAAAAATAATTTTTACTGTCGCAAATTTTAATTACGCCAGGGATTGCCTTTTCTATAGTAAATTATTCAAAAAATCATTTTTACTGTCGCAAATTTTAATTACGCCAGGGATTGCCTTTTCTATAGTAAATTATTCAAAAAATAATTTTATACTGTCGCAAATTATAATTACGCCAGGGATTTCCTTTTGTATAGTAGATTTTGCAAAAAATAATTTTTTACTGTCGCAAATTTTAATTACGCCAGGGATTGCCTTTTCTATAGTAAATTATTCAAAAAATCATTTTTTACTGTCGCAAATTTTAATTACGCCAGGGATTGCCTTTTCTATAGTAAATTATTCAAAAAATAATTTTTACTGTCGCAAATTTTAATTACGCCAGGGATTGCCTTTTCTATAGTAAATTATTCAAAAAATCATTTTTTACTGTCGCAAATTTTAATTACGCCAGGGATTGCCTTTTCTATAGTAAATTATTCAAAAAATCATTTTTTACTGTCGCAAATTTTAATTACGCCAGGGATTGCCTTTTCTATAGTAAATTATTCAAAAATTCATTTTTTACTGTCGCAAATTTTAATTACGCCAGGGATTGCCTTTTCTATAGTAAATTTTGAAAAAAATAATTTTTGACTGTCGCAAATTGTGCAAATTTTAATTACGCCAGGGATTGCCTTTTCTATAGTAAATTATTCAAAAAATAATTTTTTACTGTCGCAAATTT